>JARQOD010002765.1:0-73414 GCA_033576555.1 Oophaga sylvatica | reverse complement strand
GTTCGTCGGCCATTTTGCTTTCTGTTTTGCTGCAGCTATCTTGCCCTCAGTCAAAATGGAGTTTTCCAGCTTGCATGTTCCCGCCCTGATTCTCTCCGTTTGCTTCTTAAACAGCCACAGCTGTGCAATCAGTGCTTCAGAATCTAGCCTGCAGTGAACCTGTGTTCTGACTCCTGAAGCCTTGGACCTTGTACTCCAGCCATTCCTACTGAGGAACTCTGAAGCACTTGTGGACTCTGAACTCTGCTCTTGAGAGCCTCACGTTTGCATGGACTTGCGGTAACAGAGAAGAAGATCTGAATCTGTTGTGGAGAGTTATTGCTGAGCTTAGATTACTCTGGCCTGCTGTGTCTCCTGCTTCTGTGTTTGCAACCTGTGTGTTTATTTTTGCCAATTTGTATGAAGCAATACAAGACTTTCTTTATCAACCTGTGTCTCAAGTATTTTCATCGCACCCAAGCACAAGACGCTATATGAACTGTACCACATACATTACAAGATTCTGAAGCCAAACGTTAGTGTCTGCTGGGTCTGGAAAGGCTTGTCTGCTGTACTGTGGATATCGGATGTCCGGTTGTACTTTCTGTGATGACAGTGGTTGTGACTTCTCACAACCATTCCAGGTGAGCAATTCCCTTAAGTTTTTTTTTCTGCAGTGTTATCACAGGTAAACACTATTGTTTTTTTTTTTTTTCTCTTCTCTTTTTGTCTGCTGAAACTCTGGATATCAGATGTCTGGTTGAAAGCTTTCTGTGATGATAGTGGTTGTGACTTCTCACAACCATTCCAGGTGAGCAGTTCCCTTAAAGTTTTTTCTTTCTTCAGTGTTGCCACAGGTGAACACTATTGTTTTTTTTTTTTTTCTCCTCTTCTTCCAGTATCCTGTCTTAAAAGATCTGGAAAATGGAGGCCCGCATAAAGGAACTTTGCGGAGTGACTGATAATATCCTTGCAGATTTGCAGAATATAAAGACCCGTTTTACAAATCTTCAGGACCTAAATAATCACAATTTGCAAGTGGTTGGACAGACTACCCAGGATTTGCGAGCCAGGATTGAGGTTCTGGAGGGGCGAGTCCAGGCTCCTGCCGTGGCCCCGAGTTCTGGGATTCCCAAGTTGCCCCCTTTTCGTTTTGGTGGTGAACGTGAAAAATTCAGGGGATTTGTTAATCAATGCAATCTTTTTTTTTCTGCACATGCTTTACAATTTCCTACTGAACGATCTAAGGTGCTTACTATAATTATGTTGCTTACCAACAAGGCTTTGATGTGGGCAAACCCTCTGATTGAGACTGAGGATGATTGTTTGAATCACCTTGATGATTTTATTTCAGCCATGGGGCAGGTGTTTGATGACCCCAATCGAGGTGCAACAGCTGAAGCAGCCATGTTAGCTTTGCGCCAAGGTAAGCACTCGGTAGCTGAATATGCCTTGGATTTCAGGAGATGGGCCCTTGATACCACCTGGGACAATTCCGCCAAAAAATCTATTTTTCGAAAGGGGTTATCTCCACTGATTAAGGATGAACTTGCTCGTGCCGACCCTCCCACTGCGTTAGGTGACTTTATTAACTACTGCATCCGTATTGATACTCGTTTAACTGAACGCAGGCAAGAGAGATGGTTCGAAAGCAATCGTACTAACCTTTTCCTACCTTCCTCTCCAGCTAAGGAACCTTTGAATAGGATTACACGGGAACCTGAACCTGAACCCATGCAGGTAGACTCTTTACTACGACGGGTTAGTGATGCACGCAAGGAACATCGCTTTAAGGAGAATCTATGTTTTTATTGTGGTAAGTCAGGGCACTTTATTATTAACTGCCCCAGCCGTTCTCGCAAGACTACTGCAGCACTCATTCATTGTGAGTGTTGCGAGAGGGGATCTGTCAGGTCCGAGCCTCAGGCTCCAGAGAGATCTGCAGCAACAGATCTTGATTTCTCGGACTTAAACTCCGTTACCTCTGAGGACGTTGACTGTGTAAATGCTGCCATCTTTCAAGTTTCCTCAGCGGTGTCCCAGCTGAGTTGTAAAAAAAACAATTCTCACTGTTTTCTTTCCATCAAACTCTGGGTTGACTCAGCCTGGGTGTCTAGCTCTGCTATGATCGACTCAGGTGCAAGTGGAAATTTTATGGATGTCTCCTTTGCTCTGAAACAGGGAATACGTTCAGTGAAGAAGGCTACTCCAGTACAGATGGAAACTGTGTATGGCTCCCTGCTGACCTCTGGACCAGTGGATCAGGAAACAGAGCCTTTAAAGGTTCTTATGGGTAAAGATCATCAAGAGAAACTGTCCTTTATGCTTATCTCTTCTCCTCACTTTCCCATTATTCTAGGGCTACCATGGCTGCAGGCTCAGAATCCTACCATTAACTGGGAGACTGTTGTGAATGGGTTTGAGATGAGTTCTGAGCAGAGGCTCCCTCTGGTGGTTACAAGCGGTACTAGTGAGGATTGGGAATCAGGTGTTACTGATTGGTCTTATTTAAGGGAATCATTTTCCATCAGGGTTGCCGGTGACCAATTGTTCTGGTCTGAATCCTTCTTTCCAGTTTTCCTTGTAGCCTGCTGTGTCGTGTCTGCATCTCCTGCTATCAGATAAGACAATTTCTTATTTTGTGTTTTTGCTATATTTTTGCATTTTGTCCTGCACTTCTGTGGGGGCCTTCAGGGTCCCCTCCGGGGGCTTTTGCCCTCTCAGTTTAGTCCAGCCACTGTGTTTTGTACTTTTGCTTTTTGCAGTTTTTTCAGTGGCTGCTGTTTTTGTTACACCAGAGAACTAATTTAGGTGGTAGAGGTCGTGTGATCTCAGGTGATTTTGAAATTAGTAGAGTTGGTGTTTTTCAGGGTTTTCTGGGATTGCAGTAAGTACCCTTCCTGTCCTTTTCTATTTAGATAGTTTGGGCCCCAGCGTTTGCTCATACTATTTTCTTTCTGTGTCAGTATTTCCTCTTGTCTAACCGCCATTACATGTTTGGGGGCTTTCTATTATCTTTGGGGTTCTGCTCCGGGGCAGATAGCTTTCCTATTTCTATCTTTAGGTGTAGTTAGTTTCTCAGGCTGTGACGAGGCGTCTAGGACCATCGTAGGAACGCTCCACGGCTGCCTCTAGTTGTGGTGGTTAGTCAGGGTACTGCAATCTCATAGATTCCAACTGCTCTGGTGTATTGCCTTTTTTACCTGCACTCCTCAGCTACCGTAACATAACAGGAGACCAAGGAATTACACTTTCCAGAGAAACAGATGAGTCCAAAAATTTCAGCTTGCTCTGTTCCTAAAGGAACCATGTCAGTCCCTGAACTACCAGCTGTATACCAGGACTATGTGGATTTATGTGACAAGAAGAACGCTGACCAGCTTCCTCCTCACCGTCCATATGATTGTCCAATTGAATTATTGCCTGGAGCAGAGATACCTTTTGGTAAGATCTACCCCCTGGCGGGGCCCGAGCTGAAGGCTTTAAAAGAGTACATAGACGAAAATCTAGCCAAGGGCTTCATACGCCCCTCTTCATCTCCTGCAGGGGCACCCATATTCTTTGTAAAGAAGAAAGATGGATCCCTGAGACCATGCGTAGACTATAGGGAACTCAATAAGGTTACTATTAGAAACCGTTATCCATTGCCTTTAATCCCTGAGTTATTGGAGAGAGTGCGACATGCCAAAATTTTTTCTAAACTAGATCTTCGTGGGGCCTATAACTTAGTCCGTATTAGACCTGGGGATGAATGGAAGACTGCATTCAGGTCACGCTATGGACACTTTGAATATCTAGTTATGCCTTTTGGTCTGAGTACCGCCCCAGCCACTTTCCAACACTTGGTGAATGACATCTTCAGGGATCTCCTGGATACATTCGTGGTAATTTATTTGGATGATATTTTAATTTTTTCTAACTCCACAGAGGAACATCATGGACATGTGAGAATGGTCTTGGAACGTCTAAGACAAAATCATCTTTACATCAAGCTTGAAAAGTGTGAATTCCATAAGACCGAAATTCAATTTCTGGGGTATGTACTGTCTACACAAGGAATTAGTATGGATGGAAGTAAAACCCAAGCCATCAATGATTGGCCAAGTCCTAGAAATGTGAAGGAGGTACAGCGCTTCATCGGGTTTGCAAACTTCTATAGACGTTTCATTAGAAATTTCTCTGAGGTAGTGTCACCTATCACCCAACTTACCCGGAAAGAGTCTAAGTTCTCCTGGACTCCCCAAGCCCAGGAAGCATTTTCCCGTCTAAAATATAAATTTACCACTGCACCTATCCTAGTACATCCCAACCCAGAGCTTGCCTTCATAATAGAGGTGGATGCTTCAGACTGTGCCGTGGGAGCTATACTCTCTCAGAGAACAGGTGAGAAGAATGTCTTGCATCCCTGTGCCTTCTTTTCCCAGCAGTTGTCTTCGGCTGAGAAGAACTACGATGTGGGCAATAGAGAGTTGTTGGCCATTATTGCCGCCTTCAAAGAATGGAGACACCTTCTTCAAGGAGCTGCACAGCAAATAGTTGTTCTGACAGACCATCGTAATCTTGAGTTTATCAGGTCGGCTAAGTGCCTGACTCCTCGCCAGGCTCGCTGGAATCTTTTCTTAAACCAATTTAATTTTATTATTTCTTATAGACCAGGATCGCGCAATGGAAAGGCTGATGCACTCTCTAGGATTTACTCAGCAGAGACACGTCCAATTACTCCTCCTAAGACTATTCTTCCTGACTCTAGATTCCTAGGAGTGATTCATCATCAAGACCTAATTAAAGACATCAAGGAAGCATACCATGCGGATTCTTTTTTGGCTCAACCCCCAAGGGACGTAAGTCTTGTCTTTAAGAATGGTGTGTGGATTCTGGGACAACGTCTGTATATACCTGAAACAGTCAGATTGAGAGTATTGCAACTCATTCACGATTCCAAAATAGCCGGGCATAGAGGAATTCTAAAGACACAGGAATTTCTTTCTCGTTTCTTTTGGTGGCCCACTTGTAGGAAGGATGTTTTGGACTATGTCACTTCGTGTGAGGTTTGTGCAAGATGCAAAACACCTCGCTCTTCATCAACTGGTCTGTTACAGCCTCTTCCCACCCCGTCCCGCCCGTGGGGATCCATTTCTATGGACTTCATTGTGGAATTACCAACCTCTCAAGGGAAGAACACTATTCTAGTGGTGGTTGACCGTCTAACAAAGGCAGCTCATTTTATCCCTTGTGTCGGCTTACCCACTGCAAAACAGACATCAGATTTGATGATTAAAGATGTGTTTCGCTTACATGGAGTACCGGATGAGGTTATTTCGGATCGAGGGGTGCAATTCACTTCTAGGTTTTGGCAAAATTTCTGTGCAGCATTGGACATTAAAGTAAACCTTTCTTCTGCTTTTCATCCCCAGACTAATGGACAAACCGAACGAACCAATCAAACCCTGGAGCAGTATCTCCGCTGCTTTATCTGCCACCTACAGGATGATTGGGTGGATCTACTTCCATTGGCTGAGTTCTCTTACAACAACTCTCAGAGTGCCTCCACTAAACAGTCTCCTTTTTACTCTAATCTAGGTTATCATCCTAACATTCTACCACGATTTCCCATAGAGACGCCTTTGCCAGCAGTGGCTGAAAGAGTCACGACTTTACAGAAGAATATGGATCTTCTAAAGGAGAATCTGGAATCGGCTCAGGAAAGGTACAAGAAGGCAGCAGATAAATTTCGTAAACCTGCACCAGCTTTTAAGGTAGGAGACCTGGTCTGGCTGTCAACCAGAAATCTTAAGTTAAGGATTCCATCGTCTAAGTTGGGACATAAGTACATTGGACCCTATAAAATCAGTAAAATTATAAGTGCCGTTGCTTGTCGTCTTCAATTGCCCAGAACTATGAGAATCCACCCTGTCTTTCATGTATCCCTACTAAAGGCTGCGACACCCAATACGTTTCCTGGACGTTCTTCTCCTTGCCCTGACCCAGTGCTAGTCGATGGTCAGGAGGAATTTGTGGTGGAAAGGATTTTAGATTCCAGGTTGTATAGAAATCAGTTACAATATCTGATTAAATGGCAGGGCTACCCAGTGGAGGACAACTCATGGGAGCCAGTCAATAACGTTAATGCTCCTCGCTTGCTCCGTCAGTTTCATCAGAGGTACCCACACAAGCCTGGTCTGAGGTCATCCGGAGGTTGTCCCTAAGGGGGGAGTAATGTAAGGTTCTGTGTATCTGTTTCTGAAACTCAGTTTGTTCGTCGGCCATTTTGCTTTCTGTTTTGCTGCAGCTATCTTGCCCTCAGTCAAAATGGAGTTTTCCAGCTTGCATGTTCCCGCCCTGATTCTCTCCGTTTGCTTCTTAAACAGCCACAGCTGTGCAATCAGTGCTTCAGAATCTAGCCTGCAGTGAACCTGTGTTCTGACTCCTGAAGCCTTGGACCTTGTACTCCAGCCATTCCTACTGAGGAACTCTGAAGCACTTGTGGACTCTGAACTCTGCTCTTGAGAGCCTCACGTTTGCATGGACTTGCGGTAACAGAGAAGAAGATCTGAATCTGTTGTGGAGAGTTATTGCTGAGCTTAGATTACTCTGGCCTGCTGTGTCTCCTGCTTCTGTGTTTGCAACCTGTGTGTTTATTTTTGCCAATTTGTATGAAGCAATACAAGACTTTCTTTATCAACCTGTGTCTCAAGTATTTTCATCGCACCCAAGCACAAGACGCTATATGAACTGTACTACATACATTACAGGGACATTATGAGAACCTTGTCATGCCTTTTGGTCTGACTACTGCACCAGCAGTATTCCAACATTTTGTTAATGACATTTTTCGTCATCTGTGGGGCTGTTTGTGGTCGTATATTTGGATGACATTTTAATTTACTCACCAGATCTTGTGTCTCACCAGGAGCATGTGAGACAGGTGTTGCAGATCTTGCGAGACAATAAACTATACGCCAAACTGGAAAAGTGTGTATTCGCCGTACAGGAACTTCAGTTTTTGGGTTTCTTGGTGTCAGCCTCCGGTTTCCGTATGGACCCTGAAAAGGTGAGAGCAGTGCTTGAATGGGATCAGCCAGAGGATCTTAAGGCTCTGCAGCGTTTTCTGGGGTTTGCTAACTACTACCGGAAATTTATTTGTAATTTCTCATCTGTTGTCAAACCTCTCACTGACATGACAAGAAAAGGGACGGATTTTTCTAAATGGTCGGACAAAGCTTGCCAAGCTTTTTCCTCTTTGAAAAAATGTTTTGCTTCGGCACCCGTTCTCATCCAACCAGATGCATCACAGCCGTTCGTTGTGGAGGTGGACGCGTCTGACGTAGGGGTGGGTGCAATATTGTCCCAGGGTCAGTCCCCTGGTAAATGGCATCCGTGCGCTTTCTTTTCTAAAAAATTGTCGTCCGCCGAAAGGAATTATGATATCGGCAATAGGGAACTTTTGGCCATTAAGTTGGCTTTTGAAGAATGGCGTCACTTTTTGGAGGGGGCAGTCCACCCGGTCACCGTCTTTACTGATCACAAGAACCTGCTGTATTTGGAATCTGCTAAGCGTCTGAATTCCAGACAAGCTCGATGGTCGTTGTTTTTTACCAGGTTTAATTTTGTTGTCACTTATCGCCCTGGATCTAAGAATGTTAAGGCGGATGCCTTGTCTCGCAGTTTCCCAGGGGCCCGGAAAATGGATGACCCGATTCCTATCCTTCAGGAGGGGTGGTAGTGTCGGCTGTATTTTCTGAGCTTGAGGAGGAGGTGTTAGAGGCTCAGGGGGACGCCCCTGCAGGACCTCCAGGGAGACTGTTTGTCCCAAATCAGTTGAGACAAAAGGTTATTGAGGCACATCATAATTCTGCTTTAGCAGGACATCCAGGGAGTAAGGCTACTTTAGATCTCCTTTCTCGCCGGTTTTGGTGGCCTAACGTTAATAAAGATGTTTTAACTTTTGTCGCGTCCTGTGGGGTTTGTGCTCGCTCTAAGACCCCTCATACCCGTCCGTCTGGGACCCTCTTACCCTTGAAACTTCCGGAGCGTCCATGGACTCATTTGTCTATGGACTTCATCACGGACCTTCCTCAGTCGTCAGGGAAGACTGTCATACTGGTGGTTGTTGACAGGTTCAGTAAGATGGCACATTTCATTGCTCTTCCTGCCCTCCCTAATGCTAAAACTCTGGCGCAGGTGTTCATTGGGGAGATTGTGAGACTTCATGGGTTGCCTTCTGATGTGGTGTCAGATAGGGGGTCTCAGTTTGTATCCAAGTTTTGGAGGGCATTTTGTTTACGTCGGGGGATGCAATTGTCATTTTCGTCGGCTTTTCATCCGCAGACCAATGGTCAGACAGAGCGTCTGAATCAAAGCCTAGAGACTTATCTTCGGTGTTTTGTCTCAGAGAACCAGGAGGACTGGTCTTCTTTCTTGCCTCTGGCAGAGTTCGCTCTTAACAACAGGCGGAGCGAGTCCACTGGTAAGTCCCCGTTTTTTGGGGCATATGGTTTTCATCCCCAGTTTTGTACTTTCAATGGGGGGGCCCTTCTGGGGTTCCTGAGGAGGAGCGTTTCTCGTCGTCACTTGCTTCAGTGTGGAGAGGTGTATTGAATAATCTGAGTGCTATGGGGAACCGTTATAAACGTATGGCTGATAGGAGGAGAGTTTCTGGTCGAGATCTTAATGTGAACGATCTGGTATGGTTGTCTACCAGGAATATAAAACTTAAAGTTCCCTCCTGGAAGCTGGGCCCCAGATTCATCGGGCCGTACAGGATCAGTTCCATAATTAATCCTGTGGCATTTCGTCTGGACCTCCCTCCTACGTTTAAAATTCATAATGTGTTCCACAAGTCATTACTTAAGAGGTACGTGGCACCAGTCATACCATCACCTCTACCTCCTCCTCCAGTGGTGGTCAATGGTAACTTGGAGTTTCAAGTGTCAAAGATCATTGACTCACGTCTGAATCGCCGGTCCCTTCAGTACTTGGTTCATTGGAAGGGGTATGGTCCAGAGGAGAGGACGTGGGTTCCTGCGTCTGACATTAACGCAGATCGTTTGGTGCGGACCTTCCACAGAACTCACCTGGGCAAACCTGGCCCTGAGGGTCCGGAGGCCCCTCGTAGAAGGGGGGGTACTGTCATGTGTGCATCGCCACGAAGATCGTCGCGGTTGCACATTCTGACTTCTCACGGCTGAGTTGCTGTTTCTTTGTGTTTGGCAGTTAGGGAGTTAATTCTGTCTGTGCTCAGTTCTGGGACTGGGTGCAGTTTCTCCCGGCTGCAATTAATTATTTGTTGATTGGTTTCCTTTAAATCTCTGGTGGTCTGTTTTGGGAGTTGCCAGTGAAATTCTTCATGCAGACCACAGATAGGATTGTATCTGTATAGACTTAAGTTAAAGAGCTCCTTAGTTGTTTTAAGCTCACCTTGCTTAGAGTTTAATATCCCAGATCATTTATGTTCCTTCTGTGTTTGAGTGTGTATGCAAGTCTGTGTTTTCTCCAGTCTGTCTTATATGTCTAATCTGTGTATTTAGCAGAGATCAGCCCATATCCCTTTGGTGGTAATCAGAATCCTTCTTAGGACTGATTACAGGGTTCAGGGACTGATAGGAGACAGGGTTAGGCTGGAGACTTGGACCTCTGAACCATTATCAGTACCTCCAAGGTGAGGGATTAGTTAGGACCCCAGTTTAGGGTCAGGTTAGACCCCCGGTCCTCCTCTTTCCTGTGACAGTGTATCAAGTCCTCAAGATTAACCCTGAGTTCAACGGATATCGTGTCAGGTAAATCTATTCTATATTTACATGCTGATGTTGCAAATCTATATGTTGTATAGAGTGTTGTTCTTTTAAGAATAGTTTACTGACATCGTACACATATCATAAGACCGCGTGACAGAACCACCCCGACTTCATGGGACTCAGTGCCCAGTGCAGTCTCAATGTCCACTCTGGCCATAGGGTAGTCCTTTGCATCGCCGTGTATGCATCGCACGCCAACCTTTTTCCCCGGGAGTAGTTTGAGAGGCAGATTCGCCCTCACCAGGGTCACAAGACTCCCGGAGTCCAGCAGCGCCGTTACTACTCGACCGTTCACCCTCACGGGACATGCTTGGGGCCCCTCGTTCAGGATAGAATCCACACTGCAGACTGGATCGGCATAGAATGAGATACGGCGTCCCATGCTGCAGTCCATCTGCTCTGTAGTCTGGGGACACCGTGCAGCTATATGTCCTGGCCTGTGACACCTCCAACAGATAACATCACCCGTAGGGACCTTGGGCACCACCTCCCCCGCCCCTTTTGACCTTGGACGCGCCACCCCTTTTTGGGACTCCGCCCCCTGCTGGGACCCCCAGTATGGAATGGGCTGCTTCCCCAAGGTACCTTCCTGTCATGTATAGTGTACAGTTCCTATAGCGTCTTGTGCTTGGGTGCGAGGAAAACACAGGAGACATAGGTTGAAATGAAATGACTTGTATTACTTCATACAAGCATGCTGAAAAGTTCACACAGTTTGCAGGAACAGCGACAGGAGACACAGCAGGCCAGAGTAACTTCAAGCACTACAATAACTCTCCAAAGCAGGTTCAGGATCTCTTCTCTGTACCGTAATTCCTCTGCAAACATGGATTCACCAAACAGCAGGTTTCCAGAGTCCAAAAGTGTTCCAAGGTTCCTCAGTAGGGAATAACTGGAGTACAAGTCCAAGGCTTCCAGGAGTCAGGTCACAGACTGACTGAGGCTTGATTCAGGAGCACTGATTGTGCAGCTGAGGCTGCTTAAGAAGCAAGAGGGAAGAATCAGGGCGGGAACATGAAAACTGGAAACTCCATATTAACTGAGGGCAAGAGCTGCAGAAAGACAGAAAGCAAAATGGCCGACGGAAAACTGAGTTTCAAGGAACATGTCAACAGAGACAAAGAACCTTACATTACTCCCCCCTTAGGGACAACCTCCGGATGACCTCAGACCAGGCTTGTCAGGGTACCTCTGATGAAACTGGCGGAGCAGGCGAGGAGCATTTACATTATTGACTGGTTCCCATGAGTTGTCCTCCACTGGGTAGCCCTGCCATTTAATCAAATATTGCAACTGATTTCTGTACAACCTGGAATCTAGAATCCTTTCCACCATAAATTCTTCCTGACCATCGACCAGCACTGGGTCAGGGCAAGGAGAAGAACGTCCAGGAAACGTATTGGGTGTTGCAGCCTTTAGTAGGGATACATGAAAGACAGGGTGGATTCTCATAGTTCTGGGCAGTTGAAGACGACAAGCAACAGCACTTATAATCTTATTTATCTTATAAGGTCCAATGTACTTATGTCCCAATTTAGACGATGGAATCTTTAATTTAAGATTTCTGGTTGACAGCCAGACCAAATCTCCTACCTTGAAAGCTGGTGCAGGTTTACGAAATTTATCTGCTGCTTTCTTGTATCTTTCCTGAGCCAATTCTAGATTTTCCTTTAGAAGATCCATATTCTTTTGTAAAGAAGTGATTCTTTCAGCCACTGCCGGCAAGGGCGTATCTATGGGAAATCGAGGAAGAATGTTAGGATGATAACCTAGATTGGAGTAAAAAGGAGACTGCTTAGTGGAGGCGCTCTGAGAGTTGTTATAAGAGAACTCAGCCAGTGGAAGTAGATCCACCCAATCATCCTGTAGGTGGCAGATAAAAGAGCGGAGATACTGCTCCAGGGTCTGATTGGTTCGTTCTGTCTGTCCATTAGTCTGGGGATGAAAAGCAGAAGAAAGGTTTACAATGCTGCACAGAAATTTTGCCAAAACCTTGAAGTGAATTGCACCCCTCGATCCGAAATGACCTCATCCGGTACTCCATGTAAGCGAAACACATTCTTAATCATCAAGTCTGATGTCTGTTTTGCAGTGGGTAAGCCGACACAAGGGATAAAATGAGCTGCCTTTGTTAGACGGTCAACCACCACTAGAATGGTGTTCTTCCCTTGAGAGGTTGGTAACTCAACAATGAAGTCCATAGAAATGGATCCCCACGGGCGGGACGGGGTGGGAAGAGGTTGCAACAGACCAGTTGGTGAGGAGCGAGGTGTTTTGCATCTTGCACAGACTTCACATGAAGTGACATAGTTTAAGACATCTTTCCTGTAAGTGGGCCACCAAAAGAAACGAGAAAGAAATTCTTGTGTCTTTAGAATTCCCCTATGCCCGGCTATCTTGGAATCGTGGATGAGTTGCAATACTCTCAATCTGACTGTTTCAGGTATATACAGACGTTGTCCCTGAATCCACACACCATTCTTAAAGACAAGACTTACGTCCCTTGGGGTTGAGCCAACAAAGAATCCGCATGGTATGCTTCCTTGATGTCCTTAAGTAGGTCTTGATTATGAATCACTCCCAGGAATCTAGAGTCAGGAAGAATAGTCTTAGGAGGAGTAAGTGGACGTGTCTCTGCTGAATGAATCCTAGAGAGTGCATCAGCCTTTCCATTGCGCGATCCTGGTCTATAAGAAATGATAAAATTAAATTGGTTTAGGAAAAGATTCCAGCGAGCCTGGCGAGGAGTCAGGCACTTAGCCGACCTGATAAATTCAAGGTTACGATGGTCTGTCAGGACGACTATTTGCTGTGCAGCTCCCTGAAGAAGGTGTCTCCATTCCTTGAAGGCGGCAATAATGGCCAACAATTCTCTATTGCCAACATCGTAGTTCCTCTCAGCCGAAGACAACTGCTGGGAAAAGAAGGCACAGGGATGCAAGACATTCTTCTCACCTGTTCTTTGAGAGAGTATAGCTCCAACGGCACAGTCTGAAGCATCCACCTCTATTATGAAGGCAAGCTCGGGGTTGGGATGTACTAAGATAGGTGCGGTGGTAAATTTATCCTTTAAACAGGAAAATGCTTCCTGAGCTTGCAGGGTCCAGGAGAACCTAGACTGTTTCCGGGTAAGTTGGGTGATAGGTGACACTACCTCAGAAAAATTCTTAATGAAACGTCTATAGAAGTTGGCAAACCCGATGAAACGCTGCACCTCCTTCACATTTCTAGGAATTGGCCAATCCTTGATGGCTTGGGTCTTGCTTCCATCCATACTAATCCCTTGCGTAGATAGTACATACCCCAGAAATTGAATTTCGGTCCTATGGAATTCACATTTTTCAAGTTTGATGTAGAGATGGTTTTGTCTTAGGCGTTCTAAGACCATTCTCACATGTCCATGATGTTCCTCTGTGGAGTTAGAAAAAATTAGAATATCATCCAGATAAATCACCACAAATGTATCTAGGAGATCCCTGAAGATATCATTCACGAAGTGTTGGAAAGTGGCTGGGGCGGTACTCAGACCAAAAGGCATAACTAGATATTCAAAGTGTCCATAGCGTGACCTGAAAGCAGTCTTCCATTCATCCCCAGGTCTAATACGGACCAAGTTATAGGCCCCACGGAGATCCAGTTTAGAGAAAATTTTGGCATGCCGCACTCTCTCCAACAACTCAGGGATTAAAGGCAATCGATAACGGTTTCTAATAGTAACCTTATTGAGTTCCCTATAGTCTATGCAGGGTCTCAGAGATCCATCTTTCTTCTTCACAAAGAAGATGGGTGCACCTGCGGGAGATGAAGAGGGGCGTATGAAGCCCTTGGCTAAATTTTCGTCTATATAATCCTTCAAAGCTTTTAGCTCGGGCCCCGCTAGGGGGTAGATCTTACCAAAAGGTATCTCGGCTCCGGGCAATAATTCAATTGGACAATCATATGGACGGTGAGGAGGAAGCTGATCAGCGTTCTTCTTGTCACATAAATCCACATAGTCCTGGTATACAGCTGGTAGTTCAGGGACTGACATGGTTCCTTTAGGAACAGAGCAAGCTGAGACTCCTTGACTCATCTGTTTCTCCGGAAAGTGTAATTCCTTGGTCTCCCAGTTAATCGTAGGATTCTGCGCCTGCAGCCATGGTAGCCCTAGAATGATGGGAAAGTGGGGAGAAGAGATAAGCAAAAAAGACATTTTCTCCTGATGATCTTTACCCATAAGGACCCTCAAAGGCTCTGTTTCTTGATCCACTGGTCCAGAAGTCAGTAGAGAGCCATCCACAGTCTCCATCTGTACTGGAGTAGCCTTCTTCACTGAACGTATCCCTGTTTCAGAGCAAAGGAGATATCCATAAAATTTCCACTTGCTCCTGAGTCGATCATAGCAGAGCTAGACACCCAGACTGAGCCAACCCAGAGTTTGATGGAAAGGAAGCAATGAGAATTGTTTCTTTTACAACTCAGCTGGGACACCGCTGAGGAAACTTGAAAAATTGCAGCGTTTATACCGTCATCGTCCCCAGAACTAACAGAGTTTAAGTCCGAGAAATCAAGATCTCTTGCAGCAGATCTCTCTGGAGCCTGAGGCTCGGACATGACAGAGCTCCTCTCGCAACACTCACAGTGAATGACTGCTGCAGTAGTCTTACGAGAACGGCTGGGGCAGTTTATAATGAAGTGCCCTGACTTACCACAGTAGAAACATATATTTTCCTTTATACGATGTTCTTTGCGTGCATCACTAACCCGTCTTTGTAAAGAGTCCACCTGCATGGGTTCAGGTTCTTGTTCCCTTGTGATCCTACTCAAAGGTTCCTTAGCTGAGGAGGGAGGTAGTAAAAGGTTAGTGCGATTATTTTCGAACCATCTCTCTTGTCTGCGTTCAGTCAGACGAGCATCAATACGGATACAATAGATAATAAAGTCACCTAACGCAGTGGGAGGGTCGGCACGAGCAAGTTCATCCTTAATCAGTGGAGACAACCCTTTCCGAAAAATAGATTTTTTAGCGGAAGTGTCCCAAGTGGTATCAAGAGCCCATCTCCTGAAATCCAGGGCATATTCGACTACTGAACGCTTACCTTGGCGCAAAGTTAACATGGCTGCTTCAGCTGTTGCACCTCGATTGGGGTCATCAAACACCTGCCCCATGGCTAAAATAAAATCATCAAGGTGATTCAAACAATCATCCTCAGTCTCAATCAGAGGGTTTGCCCACATCAAAGCCTTATTGGTAAGCAACATGATTATAGTAAGCACTTTGGATCGTTCAGTGGGAAATTGTGAAGCATGTGCAGAGAAAAATAAATTGCATTGATTAATAAATCCCCTGAATTTCTCACGTTCACCGCCAAAACGAAAAGGAGGTAATTTGGGGATCCCAGAACTTGGGGTTATGGCAGGAGCCTGGGCTCGTTCCTCTAGAGCAGACCCGGGCGAGGGGCGGCCCGCCGGCTGTCAGTGACCGGCCCGCGGAGGCGCTCCGGCAGTCTCAGGGCCCCGGCATCAGCTGGCACAATACTTACCTCTCCCGTGCCTCCGCTGCTGCAGCTCCGGGCTCCACCGGCGCTTCCTCTCACAGCCGGCCGCTGAATGACGTCATCATTCAGCGGCCGGCTGTGTCAGAGAGCGGGGACGCTGGACAGGTAAGACGTGTCTCTGTGTGTGTCTGTGTCTATGTAGTGCGGTGCTGTGTGTGTGTGTGTGTGTGTGTGTGTGTGTGTGTGTGTGTGTGTGTGTGTGCTTATGTGCTGTCTGTGTGTGATTATGGGCAGGCATTGCTGATAATGGGGAGGCATTGATGATGATGGGAGAAGATGATGATAATGGGTAGGCATTGATGATAATGGGCAGGCATTGATGATGGGGAGAAGATGATGATGGGCAGGCATTGCTGATAATGGGGAGGCATTGATGATGATGGGGAGAAGATGATGATAATGGGCAGGTATTGATGATAATGGGCAGGCATTGATGATGGGGAGAAGATGATGATGATGATGATGGGCAGGCATTGATGATGATGGGGAGAAGATGATGATAATGGGCAGGTATTGATGATAATGGGCAGGCATTGATGATGGGGAGAAGATGATGATGATGATGGACAGGCATTGATGATGATGGGGAGAAGATGATGATAATGGGCAGGTATTGATGATAATGGGCAGGCATTGATGATGGGGAGAAGATGATGATGGGCAGGCATTGCTGATAATGGGGAGAAGATGATGATAATGGGCAGGTATGTATATATACAGTATACAGTATATATATATATATATATATATATATATGTATATATACAGTATTGGGTAGAACGGAGTTAATTATATTAGTCCGGCCCTCTAAAACCATCCCAATTTCTCATGCGGCCCCCTGGCAAAATTAATTGCCCACCCCTGCTCTAGAGCCTCAATCCTGGCTCGCAATTCCTGGGTAGTCTGTCCAAACACTTGCAAATTATGATTAGTGAGGTCCTGTAGGCTTGCAAAACTGGTTTTTAAAGTCTGTACATCTGAAAGGATTGTATCAGTCACTCCGCAAAGTTCCTTTATGCGGGCCTCCATCTTCCAGATCTTTTAAGGCAGAAGTGCTGGAAGGAGAAGAGGAAAGGAAAAAAAAAAAAAACAATAGTGTTTACCTGTGGTAACACTCCAGAGTAAAATTTTAAGGGAATGCGCTCACCTGGAATGGTTGTGAGAAGTCACAACCACTGTCATCACATAAGGTATTAAACGGACATCTGATATCCACAGTCACAGCAGACAAGGCTTTCCCAGACCCAGCAGACACTAAACATTGGCTCCTGAATCTTGTCATGTATAGTGTACAGTTCCTATAGCGTCTTGTGCTTGGGTGCGAGGAAAACACAGGAGACATAGGTTGAAATGAAATGACTTGTATTACTTCATACAAGCATGCTGAAAAGTTCACACAGTTTGCAGGAACAGCGACAGGAGACACAGCAGGCCAGAGTAACTTCAAGCACTACAATAAATCTCCAAAGCAGGTTCAGGATCTCTTCTCTGTACCGTAATTCCTCTGCAAACATGGATTCACCAAACAGCAGGTTTCCAGAGTCCAAAAGTGTTCCAAGGTTCCTCAGTAGGGAATAGCTGGAGTACAAGTCCAAGGCTTCCAGGAGCCAGGTCACAGACTGACTGAGGCTTGATTCAGGAGCACTGATTGTTCAGCTGAGGCTGCTTAAGAAGCAAGAGGGAAGAATCAGGGCGGGAACATGAAAACTGGAAACTCCATATTAACTGAGGGCAAGAGCTGCAGAAAGACAGAAAGCAAAATGGCCGACGGAAAACTGAGTTTCAAGGAACATGTCAACAGAGACAAAGAACCTTACACTTCCATCCCTGGTACCTCTCGACCAGTCCGACCAGTTCATCGGCACTCCGGGGATCACCCTGGGCAACCCAAGTCTGCAGGGGCCTGGGCAGGGAGTGCACAAACCGATCCATTAGGACTCTTTCCACCATCTGTGCCGGCGTGGCGGACTCTGGCTGTAGCCATTTCTGGACGAGGTGCAGCAGGTCAAACATTTGGGAACGTGGTGGTTTGTCCCGGTGATACTCCCAGCGGTGCACTCTCTGTGCCCTGACAGTCATTGTCACCCTGTCACGGGTGTGTCACTGCGAAGATAGTCGCGATTGCACACCCTGACTTCTCACAGCTGAGGTTCTGGTGCTGGGTGTTTTTCGGCACTGAGGGAGTTAATTCTTCCTCTCTCTGTGCTGGACTAGACCAGCCTCGCTCAGCTGCAATTAATGTTGTGGTAATTGGTTTCCTTCATATACCTGCCTGTCTGCTGGGGAAGTGTAGGTGAAAGCATTCATGCAGACCAGCAGAGCGGATCGTATTGAGAAGTCTAAAGCTAAGAGTACCTGTTGTGGTTTTCTCCTCTCCTCGCTTTATTATTTATCTCCTTACCCGTTGGTGTTCCCTCTGTAGTGATAGTTTTGTATGCAAGGTGGTCTTTTATTTTACCCCTTGTACTGTCTCGTTCGTCTTATACTGTGTGTGAAGGCAGTTACCTTCCTGTTCCCTGTGGTGGTAATCAGGGTCCTTCTCAGGACTAGATTACAGTGGTTAGGGATTCACAGGAGATAGGGTTACGCTGGCGGCCTGGACCTCTGTACCATCAACAGTACCTCCAGGTAGAGGGATTAGCCAGGACCCCAGCTTAGGGTCAGCATAGACCCCGGTCCTCCTGTATACAGAGACAGCGTGACATTTTCACCGACCACACTAAAGTTTCTCCCCAGCCACCATGGATCCAGTAGCCAGTCTAGCTCAGCAGTTGCAGAGTTTGTCCATGGAGCTGAGGGACGTTAAGTCCCAGGTTTTGTACCCCCGGAGCAGGCCAGACCTGAACCTAAAGTAGCTCTCCCGGACAGGTTCACTGGAGGGCGGGACAAATTTTTTGCTTTCCGGGAGGCATGTAAATTGTACTTTCGGCTGCGACCTCAGTCATCTGGGAGTGAAGATCAAAGGGTGGGAATTGTCATCTCACTCCTACAAGGGGACCCCAATCCTGGGCGTTCTCTCTTCCCCCGGGCTCCCCGGCTCTCCAGTCAGTGGATAGATTTTTCGCAGCTCTGGGTCTTGTATATGATGACCCGGATCGGGTCTCCCTTGCTGAAACTAAGTTACGTAAGATACAGCAGGGAGATCGTCCGGCAGAGGAATTCTGTTCGGAGTTCCGTAGGTGGGCCACGGACACCCAGTGGAATGACCCGGCTCTTAGGAGCCAGTTTTGTCAAGGTTTATCTGACAAATTAAAAGATGTGTTGGCGCAGTATGACCCTCCCACGACACTGGAAGCCGCTATGGCCCTTGCTATTCGTATTGACAGACGTCTTCGGGAGAGGTGCGGGGTAACTTCGCCCCCTGTGATGACTCCACCTTCCTCAAGGGTCCCTTATACGGAGGTTCCCCTGGTCAGTCCAGAGGAGCCTATGCAATTAGGAGGGACATCATTCCGGGGGAGGGGATCGGTGGGGCGCCACAAAGCAAGAAGTTGTTTCTTCTGTGGAAAAAAGGGACATTTTATTAGGGGGTGTCCATCCCGTCCTTTGCAGAGTGAGAAGTCGCCGGAAAACTATTGATCCCAGATTGTGTGGTGGACGGCAATCTGGGAGTAAGTATTTCGTCCCTAAGTTCGTCTCAGTTTCCCGTACCGGCGGAGGTGGTGGTGGGTGCGAAAACTGAGAGGATATCTGTTCTTCTGGATAGTGGGGCCGGGGCTAATCTGGTGGATGCTCGCTTTGCCCGGGTTCAAGGTATGCGTTTGAGTGGGTTGGCTAAACCTGTCTCCATATTCTCGATCGACGCCAGACCTCTCGGTCAGGGAAGTTTTTTGCAAGCAGTGCATAACATAGATCTTCAAGTGGGGGCGCTACATAAAGAACTGTTGTCTTGTTACGTGTTGGAGGGTCTTCCCACTCCTATAGTGTTGGGCCTTCCTTGGTTAACTAAGCATAACCCGGTTATTGATTGGCAATCCAGAGAGATAACCCAATTGAGCGATTTCTGTAATAAAAACTGCATGAACACGGTCATCGGTGCGGTCGTGCCTAGAACCTTACCTCCATTTCTGGTGGACTTTGAGGATGTATTTTCGGAAAAAGAGTGTCAAGAACTACCTCCTCATCGCGAGTATGACTGTGCTGTTAACTTGCTCCCTGGGGCCAAGTTACCGAAATCTAGGTTGTATAACCTTTCTGGTCCTGAGAGACAGGCCATGAAGGATTATATTTCAGAGAGTCTGGCTAAAGGGCATATTAGACCTTCATCTTCCCCGGTGGCCGCGGGGTTCTTCTTTGTGAAGAAAAAAGATGGAGGCCTACGCCCTTGCCTGGATTTCCGTGAGCTTAATCGGATTACGGTCCGAGATCCGTATCGGCTCCCACTTATTCCCGATCTCTTCAATCAGATCGTGGGTGCCAAATGGTTCTCTAAGTTGGATCTCAGGGGGGCGTACAATCTGATTAGGATGAAGGAGGGGGATGAGTGGAAGACGGCATTTAACACTCCGGAGGGGCATTATGAGAACCTTGTCATGCCATTTGGTCTGAGTATTGCCCCAGCGGTGTTTCAACACTTTGTAAATGACATCTTTCGCCACCTAATGGGACAGTTTGTGGTCATATATCTGGATGATATCTTAATTTACTCGCCAGATCTTATGTCTCATCAGGAGCATGTTAGGCAGGTGTTACAGATCTTGCGGGATAATAAACTGTACGCCAAATGGGAGAAGTGTGTGTTCGCCGTACAGGAACTTCAGTTTTTAGGGTTCCTGGTGTCAGCATCCGGTTTTCGTATGGACCCTGGGAAAGTGCGGGCAGTTCTTGAGTGGGATCTGCCAGATGATCTTAAGGCATTACAACGTTTCCTGGGGTTTGCTAACTACTACCGGAAGTTCATTCGTAATTTTTCGTCCATAGTTAAACCTCTCACAGACATGACTAAAAAAGGGACGGATTTTTCAAAGTGGTCTGACAAGGCTTGTCAAGCGTTTTCCTCTTTGAAAAAATGTTTTGCTTCAGCACCCATACTTATTCAACCTGATGCGTCACAGCCGTTCATTGTTGAGGTGGACGCTTCCGAGGTAGGGGTGGGAGCAGTATTGTCACAAGGTTCGTCCCCTGGTAAATGGCATCCGTGCGCCTTCTTCTCTAAAAAATTGTCGTCCGCTGAGAGGAATTATGATGTCGGCAATAGGGAACTCTTGGCCATTAAGTTAGCTTTTGAGGAGTGGCGTCATTTTTTGGAGGGGACAGTCCACCCGGTCACCGTCATTACCGATCACAAAAACCTGCTATATTTAGAGTCCGCTAAACGTCTGAATCCCAGACAAGCTAGGTGGTCGTTGTTTTTTACCAGGTTTAATTTTGTCGTCACATATCGTCCTGGCTCAAAAAATGTTAAGGCGGATGCCTTATCTCGCTGTTTCCCAGGGGCTGGGAATACGGAGGACCTGGTTCCGGTCCTTCAGGAGGGGGTGGTGGTGTCGGCAGTATGCTCTGAGCTTGAGGAGGAGGTATTGGAGGCTCAGGGGGACGCCCCTGTAGGACCTCCAGGGAGACTGTTTGTTCCAAATCAGTTGCGACAAAAGGTAATCGAGGCACACCATAATTCAGCTTTGGCAGGACACCCAGGGAGTAAAGCAACTGAGGATCTCCTCTCGCGTCGGTTTTGGTGGCCTAACTTACATAAGGAGGTGGTAACTTTTGTCGCGTCCTGCGAGGTTTGTGCGCGCTCTAAGACCCCACATACCCGTCCATCTGGGACCCTCTTACCTTTGAAGATCCCGGAGCGTCCGTGGACTCATCTGTCTATGGACTTCATTACGGACCTCCCGCCATCTTCGGGTAAAACAGTCATACTCGTTGTAGTGGACAGGTTCAGCAAGATGGCACATTTTATCGCTCTTCCTGCTCTTCCTAATGCTAAAACTCTTGCGCAGGTGTTTATTGGGGAGATTGTAAGGCTTCACGGGGTACCCTCCGATGTGGTGTCGGATCGGGGGTCTCAGTTTGTGTCCAAATTCTGGAAAGCATTTTGTACACGGCGGGGGATGCAGTTGTCATTTTCATCGGCTTTTCACCCGCAGACCAATGGTCAGACAGAGCGTCTGAATCAGAGCTTGGAGACATATCTCCGGTGTTTTGTGTCAGAGAACCAGGAGGACTGGGCTTCTTTCTTGCCTCTGGCGGAATTTGCTCTAAATAATAGGCGGAGCGAGTCCACTGGTAAGTCCCCGTTTTTTGGGGCATATGGTTTTCACCCCCAGTTTTGTACTTTCAATAGGGGGGGCTCGTCTGGGGTTCCTGAGGAGGAACGATTTTCGTCGTCACTTGCTTCAGTGTGGAGAGGAGTGCTGAATAATCTGAGTACTATGGGGAACCGATACAAACGTATGGCTGATAGGAGGAGAGTGTCTGGTCCGGACCTAAGTGTGAACGATCTGGTATGGTTGTCTACCAAAAATATAAAACTTAAGGTTCCCTCCTGGAAACTGGGTCCCAGGTTCATCGGGCCATACAAGATCAGTGCTATAATTAATCCGGTTGCATTCCGTCTTGACCTCCCTCCTACATTTAAAATTCATAATGTGTTCCACAGATCGTTGCTTAAGAGGCTGGTGATACCGGCACCTTTACCTCCTCCTCCTGTGGTGGTCAATGGTAACTTGGAGTTCCAGGTGTCGAGAGTCATTGATTCATGTCTGAATCGCCGGTCCCTTCAGTACCTGGTTCATTGGAGGGGGTATGGTCCTGAGGAGAGGACGTGGGTTTCTGCGTCGGATATTAACGCAGACCGATTGGTTCGGGCCTTCCACACTACTCATCCAGATAAACCCGGCCCTGAGGGTCCGGAGGCCCCTCGTAGAAGGGGGGGTACTGTCACGGGTGTGTCACTGCGAAGATCGTCGCGATTGCACACCCTGACTTCTCACAGCTGAGGTTCTGGTGCTGGGTGTTTTTCGGCACTGAGGGAGTTAATTCTTCCTCTCTCTGTGCTGGACTAGACCAGCCTCGCTCAGCTGCAATTAATGTTGTGGTAATTGGTTTCCTTCATATACCTGCCTGTCTGCTGGGGAAGTGTCGGTGAAAGCATTCATGCAGACCAGCAGAGTGGATCGTATTGAGAAGTCTAAAGCTAAGAGTACCTGTTGTGGTTTTCTCCTCTCCTCGCTTTATTATTTATCTCCTTACCCGTTGGTGTTCCCTCTGTAGTGATAGGTTTGTATGCAAGGTGGTCTTTTATTTTACCCCTTGTACTGTCTCGTTCGTCTTATACTGTGTGTGAAGGCAGTTACCTTCCTGTTCCCTGTGGTGGTAATCAGGGTCCTTCTCAGGACTAGATTACAGTGGTTAGGAATTCACAGGAGATAGGGTTACGCTGGCGGCCTGGACCTCTGTACCATCAACAGTACCTCCAGGTAGAGGGATTAGTCAGGACCCCAGCTTAGGGTCAGCATAGACCCCGGTCCTCCTGTATACAGAGACAGCGTGACACACCCCCAACCGTGCAAGGATCTCCACCTTTAATTTAGGATACTCCTGAGCGTCCTGCACAGTTAAATCAAAGTATGCCTTTTGGGGTTCCCCTGTCAGGTATGGGGCCAATACCTCTGCCCACTGCTCTGGGGGAAGTCTTTCCCTTTCAGCAACCCTCTCAAAAACAGACAGGAACGCCTCCACATCATCCCCGGGGGTCATTTTCTGTATGGTGCGTCTTACCGCCTTCCTGATGTGGTTGTCATCGTCCCGACCTGGGGTTGGGGCGCTCGTCCTGTCCTGGATGGCGGCTGTCAGAAGCTGCAACTGCTGCCGTTGTTCCTGCTGGCATTGTTGTATTTGCTGCACCAACAACCTGTTGGTCTCTTGCTGCTGTGCCTGCGCCTGGACCAAGTGCTTCAGCAGGTCCTCCATTTTCTCCTGCAATGCTGGATGGGTTGCTATGACCTTTACCCACGACATGCAGCACCCACTTCTCTGCTGGGACCGCTGCCCGCATTCTCCACCAATTGTAGGGATGTGGTCTCGCTGGTGTGCGACCGGAGGTAAGCAGGAGGGCAACTCTTCCTGGTTCTTTAAGCAAGTTTATTAAGACTTCATAAACTTGCTGTCAAACAGAAAACAAAACAGCCTTCTTCGGCAAAAAGTAACAAAAAAAAACAGATAAAAGTCCTGGTACTCTAACTGAGTACTCTCTTCAGCACACACACTGGAGGTCTCCTCAGAACTCCCACACTGGAGGTTTCCACACCTCCAGCCACTCACACCTGTGGTCAGCAGTAGGCTTATTTATATCTCAGACATCCAGCTAACATAGAACACATGACTGGTCATGTGGTAGTGACATCATCACAGGTCCTTTAACCACATACACAGCTATAGTGATGCCACTACCCAGGGCTAATGTGTACTGGGCTACATAACAGATACAAGGCATCTCTGAGCCAGATACCTCCCGTCTATAACACAACCCTTTGCCACTCTACAGCTCCAATCAGACGGCTGAACAAAACGCAGGCAAAAAACCTCTTCAAAAACACAAGATCTAAACACTTGTTTCTGGCTACACTACTGCAGGTATCAGGCTGTGAGCCGCTCCTAACACCCTGGCGGGCGTGCTGGAGCAACCGTTCCAATGAAGAATTACCCCCATCGGGCGCAGCGTGATGTCCTGAAACCAAGGAGCACAAAGCTCATAGCGAACGCTACAGGGAAGTCCTGTCCGACCAGTGCCGGATTGTTTTATCAGTTTTAGTTCTGTTTTTGGTGTAAACCTTGTACTAAAATATTGCAAATCCTAAATAGCAAAATTGTGCAAACGATTGTTATGTGGCGTGTATTTATTAAAAACGGCCACATGACCGATAACTGTTGTAGGTGCTTGGCCATGGATGTACATGTTTACTTACAAGATTTCATACTATGCTATTGTCTCTGGTGTCAGCCACATGTTACTACTGATAAAGTCTTCCTGCGGCCAGTAGGAAGCTCCAGGTCACATGATCACTACAAAGGCTAAGGAATAGGCAAGCAGCACAGGGGAATGGAGCACAATCCACAGGAGGAGCCCTGATGCCTCAGGGATGATAGGAGACCGTCAGTAAGGAGTCTGATGTGGGGATGTGTGTTGTGCATTGTTTTATTCTGCTGCTGAGACTAATATCTTCTGCAAGTGACAAATGGTTGGGTTTTTGTCTTTGTAAGGTTAGAATCACACAGGAGGGTCTTACTGATGATTTTATAGTGTCTCTTCCTGCGGGTTTTGCTGCTGATTTTGGAGCGTAACTCCCTGCGGGTTTTTGCTGCTGATTTTGGAGCGTAACTCCCTGCGGGTTTTGCTGCTGATTTTGGAGCGTAACTCCCTGTGGGTTTTTTTGCTGATTTTGGAGCGTAACTCCCTGCGGGTTTTCTTGCTGATTTTGGAGCGTAACTCCCTGCGGGTTTTGCTGCTGATTTTGGAGCGTAACTCCCTGCGGGTTTTGCTGCTGATTTTGGAGCGTAACTCCCTGTGGGTTTTCTTGCTGATTTTGGAGCGTAACTCCCTGCGGGTTTTCTTGCTGATTTTGGAGCGTAACTCCCTGCGGGTTTTCTTGCTGATTTTGGAGCGTAACTCCCTGCAGGTTTTGCAGCGTAACTCCCTGCGGGTTTTCTTGCTGATTTTGGAGCGTAACTCCCTGCGGGTTTTGCTGGTGATTTTTGGAGCGTGTTTTCTTGCTGGTTTTCTTGCAGAATTTCCTGCGGGTTTTGACACCATAGATATCATCTGACAGATATTCCCAATAACAATGTATCCACTTTGACAAAAGGGTCGTTACATATTTTTGCTTCCAGGGTTTTGAGACTCACTGGATGTTTGTACTGGAGACCTGGAGGCGTGAATCTACCTCCGGATCTTCTATCAGTAAGGCGGTGTCCTGGGGTCTGCACACTGCTACTTTGTCCCTATTCTCTATTAGTCTGCCTATAGATTATTGTGGCTCGTTGTCTTCGCTCCTTACTTGGCTGTGTACAATCATCAGATCTATAAATGTTACAGGTGTGAATTGGTCTCAGTATTTGTACCGGTGCAGTTTTTGTCACCAATGCTCATGTCGTTATTTCATCATGTTTATTTGATAAAGACTTTTTATTAAATCCCGAACATCGACGCTTGACCTTATTCATTCCTCTGATCAATCACTAATGTGAACGGTGGCCTCAGTTGTCTGACCATAGACTATGCCGGTGATTAGAGCATTTAATCTGCATATTGTTTTGCCATTTATGTGACGTAATTGTCTGGGCCATGTATGCGCTGTCCCTCGCTTGTATGGTGGCTGTAAATTTGGGTTCTGGACGATTTTATCATTTTCTCATGGCACAATAGACTTTTTGGGACACAATGACTCCAATTTTTTTTTATTTCGTTATTCTTAATGTTCAAGAGTCAGAGGGAAAGTTCAAAATGTTATATATTTTTTATGTATCTTTATTTTTCTCATTTTACATTACCTCGTTAGTTCTTTTAGGAGACTTGATCTTGCAATCTTTCCACCGCAAATCGTCTGTGCACACGTTAAGTATTTGGTGCAGAAATTTCTCCACCATTTCTGCATCTGACGGCAAGAAAAACACAGCTGAAAAAAATGCAGGTTTTTTAACTTGCGTTTTTGGTGCAGATTTTTCCCCACTCATTAGTATTGATGAAATCTGCACCAAATCTGCAAGTCACAAACAAGCGACATGTGCAGGAGGCTTTGGAGCTCTCATTCACTTTGCATCAGGAAACCCTCGGTTTTGTGACAAATCTGCATTGAAAAAATGCAACGTCTGCACACAGCCATGCATTGTTAGAGTCAATGGAACTGATGTAAATTAAATGCTGCTGTAGTTTAAAGACGCCGTCCTCCTCTTCTTTCTCCCATCAAAGTCTTCGTCCTCTTAATTTATTGCACCCATCATATTATATAGCCCTGTGCCCTTACAATCACTCGTTTTCCTTTCTTCACAGCTAATTGTTCTCTTTTCCATTAGATCTATGACTTGTGAACTGATGAGCTGAATCCTTCTAAGTTCCATGTAAAAACAGGAGGTCAGTGTTCCCTGTATGAGTCATGAGTCATTGCAAACAGCTGGGTCAGGAGGTGAAGAGGGGATGAAAAATGCAGGGACAAGAGACAGTTTCTGCATAGAGCAGAGAAAAGAGAAGAATTAACTGAGTAGAAAATGAGCAATTGTGAGTGCACAGTGCTGTATTAATATTATATATATAAGAGTATAGACACTGTGATGGGGAGGAGGAGGAATGCTTCTTTAACTACAGCAATCAGAGCAATCTCCGGCCGCTATAGTTACAGGTAGGTGCCGGCTGTATATCGCAGCTCCTGTATCCGCTCCGTACATTCTGTATTTACAGTGTAGGTTCTTGGTCGATAAGAAACGAGTTTTAGTTCCTTTATGCATTAAATAACAGCATGTCTTTCTGAAACGCGTCAATCGGCGACATAGGACGTTTTATAAGGTTTTTGCTTTAGGAATTTCATTTTTTTTCATTCACTCGGGTTTTGCTGCAAATTTTTTTAACTCAACCCAAAAGTGTAGGAGGAGACGTCCAGATCCTTCCTTTATTCTTTGTGTTGTTTTAGATACAGTCTCCAGTTTTGACTTATGGTTATAAACATACAGTATATACTGAGCACAATAGTGTAACGTGCCGCGTCATGGCACACGGACAGAAGCCCCAGCTGTTTCACCGGCATATCCAATATCAGCAGGTCCCAACTCTGGGGTCTGCACCTGAAGAGGGTCCATGCTTCCCCACTCGGACTGATGCCATCAGGACCACTGAGCAAAACTGTCCACTTTCCAATGAATTTGTGAAAGCTGCTGTGACATTGACGACAAGTCCTCATCACAGCCGTACCAAGGCCGTTAGGTTCCCACTGCATTGTAGACTCCCAGCTTGATATACAGCTCTGGCAAAAATTAAGAGACCACTGCACAGTGTTATAACAATCCGCTTCTCCCCATGTCTGACAGCCGTTCCATTCCAGTGTCAGTTGAATTCCAACCAGAGTTCACCTCATTCTACTTAATGTGCTTCTGATTAGTGATCACCTGAATCAAATCTTATTTAATAAAGGAAAGTATAAAAAACCCTGCTGTGGTGTTCACAATCCTCTTGCAATAGGACAAGCTGGATGGCAAAACAAGTGCTAGTAACATCCCAAAAGTAATAGGAATGAAAAAATAACTTTTAACCATGCCAAAGGAGATGAAAAGAAAAGTCTTGAGTGAGGAAAAGAAGGGCTCTATTCTAGCTTTACTAGCAGAGGGATACAGTGAACGTCATGTTGCCTCCATCCTTAAAAATTCTAAGACTGCAGTCCATTACAACAAGGTTAAGCAGCAGACATTGGGGACAACAAAGCTACAGACCGGCAGAGGGCGGAAACAACTCTCCACTGACCGGGATGACAGTCATCTTATTCGAATGTCACTCAGCAATCGCAGGATGACATCAAGTGATCTACAAAAGGAATGGAAAATGGCAGCTGGGATGAAGTGCATGGCAAGAACAGTTCATAACAGGCTCCTAGAGGCAGGGCTCAAGTCATGAAAAGCTAGAAAAAAAAGCCTTTCATCAATGAGAAGGAAAGGAGAGTCAAATACCATAAGGATTGGACTATAGAGGACTGGAGTAAGGTAATCTTCTCTGATGAGTCTAATTTTCAGCTTTGCCCAACACCTGGTCGTCTAATGGTTAGACGGAGACCTGGAGAGGCGTACAAGCCACAGTGTCCTGTACCCACTGTGAAATTTGGTGGAGGATCGGTGATGATCTGGGGATGCTTCAGCAAGGCTGGAATTGGGCAGGTTAATCTTTGAGAAGGACGTATGAATCAAGCCGCATACAAGGTTATCCTGGAAAAACAGCTGATTCCTTCTGCTCAGGCAATGTTCCCCAACTCTGAGGACTGGTGTTTCCAGCAGGACAATGCGCCATGTCACACAGCTAGGTCAATCAATGTGTGGATGAAGGACCATGTAAGGTTCTGTGTATCTGTTTCTGAAACTCAGTTTGTTCGTCGGCCATTTTGCTTTCTGTTTTGCTGCAGCTATCTTGCCCTCAGTTAAAATGGAGTTTTCCAGCTTGCATGTTCCCGCCCTGATTCTCTCCGTTTGCTTCTTAAACAGCCACAGCTGAGCAATCAGTGCTTCAGAATCTAGCCTGCAGTGAACCTGTGTTCTGACTCCTGAAGCCTTGGACCTTGTACTCCAGCCATTCCTACTGAGGAACTCTGAAGCACTTGTGGACTCTGAACTCTGCTCTTGAGAGCCTCACGTTTGCATGGACTTGCGGTAACAGAGAAGAAGATCTGAATCTGTTGTGGAGAGTTATTGCTGAGCTTAGATTACTCTGGCCTGCTGTGTCTCCTGCTTCTGTGTTTGCAACCTGTGTGTTTATTTTTGCCAATTTGTATGAAGCAATACAAGACTTTCTTTATCAACCTGTGTCTCAAGTATTTTCATCGCACCCAAGCACAAGACGCTATATGAACTGTACCACATACATTACAAGATTCTGAAGCCAAACGTTAGTGTCTGCTGGGTCTGGAAAGGCTTGTCTGCTGTACTGTGGATATCGGATGTCCGGTTGTACTTTCTGTGATGACAGTGGTTGTGACTTCTCACAACCATTCCAGGTGAGCAATTCCCTTAAGTTTTTTTTTCTGCAGTGTTATCACAGGTAAACACTATTGTTTTTTTTTTTTTTCCTCTTCTCTTTTTGTCTGCTGAAACTCTGGATATCAGATGTCTGGTTGAAAGCTTTCTGTGATGATAGTGGTTGTGACTTCTCACAACCATTCAGGTGAGCAGTTCCCTTAAAGTTTTTTCTTTCTTCAGTGTTGCCACAGGTGAACACTATTGTTTTTTTTTTTCTCTCTTCTTCCAGTATCCTGTCTTAAAAGATCTGGAAAATGGAGGCCCGCATAAAGGAACTTTGCGGAGTGACTGATAATATCCTTGCAGATTTGCAGAATATAAAGACCCGTTTTACAAATCTTCAGGACCTAAATAATCACAATTTGCAAGTGGTTGGACAGACTACCCAGGATTTGCGAGCCAGGATTGAGGTTCTGGAGGGGCGAGTCCAGGCTCCTGCCGTGGCCCCGAGTTCTGGGATTCCCAAGTTGCCCCTTTTCGTTTTGGTGGTGAACGTGAAAAATTCAGGGGATTTGTTAATCAATGTAATCTTTTTTTTTCTGCACATGCTTCACAATTTCCTACTGAACGATCTAAGGTGCTTACTATAATTATGTTGCTTACCAACAAGGCTTTGATATGGGCAAACCCTCTGATTGAGACTGAGGATGATTGTTTGAATCACCTTGATGATTTTATTTCAGCCATGGGGCAGGTGTTTGATGACCCCAATCGAGGTGCAACAGCTGAAGCAGCCATGTTAGCTTTGCGCCAAGGTAAGCACTCGGTAGCTGAATATGCCTTGGATTTCAGGAGATGGGCCCTTGATACCACCTGGGACAATTCCGCCAAAAAATCTATTTTTCGAAAGGGGTTATCCCCACTGATTAAGGATGAACTTGCTCGTGCCGACCCTCCCACTGCGTTAGGTGACTTTATTAACTACTGCATCCGTATTGATACTCGTTTAACTGAACGCAGGCAAGAGAGATGGTTCGAAAGCAATCGTACTAACCTTTTCCTACCTTCCTCTCCAGCTAAGGAACCTTTGAATAGGATTACACGGGAACCTGAACCTGAACCCATGCAGGTAGACTCTTTACTACGACGGGTTAGTGATGCACGCAAGGAACATCGTTTTAAGGAGAATCTATGTTTTTATTGTGGTAAGTCAGGGCACTTTATTATTAACTGTCCCAGCCGTTCTCGCAAGACTACTGCAGCACTCATTCATTGTGAGTGTTGCGAGAGGGGATCTGTCAGGTCCGAGCCTCAGGCTCCAGAGAGAGCTGCAGCAACAGATCTTGATTTCTCGGACTTAAACTCCGTTACCTCTGAGGACGTTGACTGTGTAAATGCTGCCATCTTTCAAGTTTCCTCAGCGGTGTCCCAGCTGAGTTGTAAGAAAAACAATTCTCACTGTTTTCTTTCCATCAAACTCTGGGTTGACTCAGCCTGGGTGTCTAGCTCTGCTATGATCGACTCAGGTGCAAGTGGAAATTTTATGGATGTCTCCTTTGCTCTAAAACAGGGAATACGTTCAGTGAAGAAGGCTACTCCAGTACAGATGGAAACTGTGGATGGCTCCCTGCTGACCTCTGGACCAGTGGATCAGGAAACAGAGCCTTTAAAGGTTCTTATGGGTAAAGATCATCAAGAGAAACTGTCCTTTATGCTTATCTCTTCTCCTCACTTTCCCATTATTCTAGGGCTACCATGGCTGCAGGCTCAGAATCCTACCATTAACTGGGAGACCAAGGAATTACACTTTCCAGAGAAACAGATGAGTCCAAAAATTTCAGCTTGCTCTGTTCCTAAAGGAACCATGTCAGTCCCTGAACTACCAGCTGTATACCAGGACTATGTGGATTTATGTGACAAGAAGAACGCTGACCAGCTTCCTCCTCACTGTCCATATGATTGTCCAATTGAATTATTGCCTGGAGCAGAGATACCTTTTGGTAAGATCTACCCCCTGGCGGGGCCCGAGCTGAAGGCTTTAAAAGAGTACATAGACGAAAATCTAGCCAAGGGCTTCATACGCCCTCTTCATCTCCTGCAGGGGCACCCATATTCTTTGTAAAGAAGAAAGATGGATCCCTGAGACCATGCGTAGACTATAGGGAACTCAATAAGGTTACTATTAGAAACCGTTATCCATTGCCTTTAATCCCTGAGTTATTGGAGAGAGTGCGACATGCCAAAATTTTTTCTAAACTAGATCTTCGTGGGGCCTATAACTTAGTCCGTATTAGACCTGGGGATGAATGGAAGACTGCATTCAGGTCACGCTATGGACACTTTGAATATCTGGTTATGCCTTTTGGTCTGAGTACCGCCCCAGCCACTTTCCAACACTTGGTGAATGACATCTTCAGGGATCTCCTAGATACATTCGTGGTAATTTATTTGGATGATATTTTAATTTTTTCTAACTCCACAGAGGAACATCATGGACATGTGAGAATGGTCTTGGAACGTCTAAGACAAAATCATCTTTACATCAAGCTTGAAAAGTGTGAATTCCATAAGACCGAAATTCAATTTCTGGGGTATGTACTGTCTACACAAGGAATTAGTATGGATGGAAGTAAAACCCAAGCCATCAATGATTGGCCAAGTCCTAGAAATGTGAAGGAGGTACAGCGCTTCATCGGGTTTGCAAACTTCTATAGACGTTTCATTAGAAATTTCTCTGAGGTAGTGTCACCTATCACCCAACTTACCCGGAAAGAGTCTAAGTTCTCCTGGACTCCCCAAGCCCAGGAAGCATTTTCCCGTCTAAAAGATAAATTTACCACTGCACCTATCCTAGTACATCCCAACCCAGAGCTTGCCTTCATAATAGAGGTGGATGCTTCAGACTGTGCCGTGGGAGCTATACTCTCTCAGAGAACAGGTGAGAAGAATGTCTTGCATCCCTGTGCCTTCTTTTCCCAGCAGTTGTCTTCGGCTGAGAAGAACTACGATGTGGGCAATAGAGAGTTGTTGGCCATTATTGCGCGCCTTCAAAGAATGGAGACACCTTCTTCAAGGAGCTGCACAGCAAATAGTCGTTCTGACAGACCATCGTAATCTTGAGTTTATCAGGTCGGCTAAGTGCCTGACTCCTCGCCAGGCTCGCTGGAATCTTTTCTTAAACCAATTTAATTTTATTATTTCTTATAGACCAGGATCGCGCAATGGAAAGGCTGATGCACTCTCTAGGATTTACTCAGCAGAGACACGTCCAATTACTCCTCCTAAGACTATTCTTCCTGACTCTAGATTCCTAGGAGTGATTCATCATCAAGACCTAATTAAAGACATCAAGGAAGCATACCATGCGGATTCTTTTTTGGCTCAACCCCCAAGGGACGTAAGTCTTGTCTTTAAGAATGGTGTGTGGATTCTGGGACAACGTCTGTATATACCTGAAACAGTCAGATTGAGAGTATTGCAACTCATTCACGATTCCAAAATAGCCGGGCATAGAGGAATTCTAAAGACACAGGAATTTCTTTCTCGTTTCTTTTGGTGGCCCACTTGTAGGAAGGATGTTTTGGACTATGTCACTTCGTGTGAGGTTTGTGCAAGATGCAAAACACCTCGCTCTTCACCAACTGGTCTGTTACAGCCTCTTCCCACCCCGTCCCGCCCGTGGGGATCCATTTCTATGGACTTCATTGTGGAATTACCAACCTCTCAAGGGAAGAACACTATTCTAGTGGTGGTTGACCGTTTAACAAAGGCAGCTCATTTTATCCCTTGTGTCGGCTTACCCACTGCAAAACAGACATCAGATTTGATGATTAAAGATGTGTTTCGTTTACATGGAGTACCGGATGAGGTTATTTCGGATCGAGGGGTGCAATTCACTTCTAGGTTTTGGCAAAATTTCTGTGCAGCATTGGACATTAAAGTAAACCTTTCTTCTGCTTTTCATCCCCAGACTAATGGACAAACCGAACGAACCAATCAAACCCTGGAGCAGTATCTCCGCTGCTTTATCTGCCACCTACAGGATGATTGGGTGGATCTACTTCCATTGGCTGAGTTCTCTTACAACAACTCTCAGAGTGCCTCCACTAAACAGTCTCCTTTTTACTCTAATCTAGGTTATCATCCTAACATTCTACCACGATTTCCCATAGAGACGCCTTTGCCAGCAGTGGCTGAAAGAGTCACGACTTTACAGAAGAATATGGATCTTCTAAAGGAGAATCTGGAATCGGCTCAGGAAAGGTACAAGAAGGCAGCAGATAAATTTCGTAAACCTGCACCAGCTTTTAAGGTAGGAGACCTGGTCTGGCTGTCAACCAGAAATCTTAAGTTAAGGATTCCATCGTCTAAGTTGGGACATAAGTACATTGGACCCTATAAAATCAGTAAGATTATAAGTGCCGTTGCTTGTCGTCTTCAATTGCCCAGAACTATGAGAATCCACCCTGTCTTTCATGTATCCCTACTAAAGGCTGCGACACCCAATACGTTTCCTGGACGTTCTTCTCCTTGCCCTGACCCAGTGCTAGTCGATGGTCAGGAAGAATTTGTGGTGGAAAGGATTTTAGATTCCAGGTTGTATAGAAATCAGTTACAATATCTGATTAAATGGCAGGGCTACCCAGTGGAGGACAACTCATGGGAGCCAGTCAATAACGTTAATGCTCCTCGCTTGCTCCGTCAGTTTCATCAGAGGTACCCACACAAGCCTGGTCTGAGGTCATCCGGAGGTTGTCCCTAAGGGGGGAGTAATGTAAGGTTCTGTGTATCTGTTTCTGAAACTCAGTTTGTTCGTCGGCCATTTTGCTTTCTGTTTTGCTGCAGCTATCTTGCCCTCAGTTAAAATGGAGTTTTCCAGCTTGCATGTTCCCGCCCTGATTCTCTCCGTTTGCTTCTTAAACAGCCACAGCTGAGCAATCAGTGCTTCAGAATCTAGCCTGCAGTGAACCTGTGTTCTGACTCCTGAAGCCTTGGACCTTGTACTCCAGCCATTCCTACTGAGGAACTCTGAAGCACTTGTGGACTCTGAACTCTGCTCTTGAGAGCCTCACGTTTGCATGGACTTGCGGTAACAGAGAAGAAGATCTGAATCTGTTGTGGAGAGTTATTGCTGAGCTTAGATTACTCTGGCCTGCTGTGTCTCCTGCTTCTGTGTTTGCAACCTGTGTGTTTATTTTTGCCAATTTGTATGAAGCAATACAAGACTTTCTTTATCAACCTGTGTCTCAAGTATTTTCATCGCACCCAAGCACAAGACGCTATATGAACTGTACCACATACATTACAGACCACCACATCAAATCCCTGTAATGGCCGCCCAATCTCCAGACCTGAACCCACTGAAAACCTCTGGAATGTGATCAAGAGGAAGTGGATAATCACAAGCCATCAAAGAAAAACTGCTTAACATTTCTGTACCAGGAGTGGCATGAGGTCACCCAAAAGCCGTGTGACAGACTGGTGGAAAGCATGAGACGCATGAAAGCTGGGATTATGTTATGTTTCGGTAGCTGAGGAATGCAGGTAAAAAAGGCAATACACCAGAGAAGTTGGAATCTATGAGATTGCAGTACCCTGACTAACCACCACAACTAGAGGCAGCCGTGGAGCGTTCCTACGTTGGTCCTAGACGCCTCGTCACAGCCTGAGAAACTAACTACACCTAAAGATAGAAAGAGGAAAGCTATCTGCCCCGGAGCAGATCCCAAAGAACATAGAAAGCCCCCAAACATGTAATGGCGGTTAGACAAGATGAAATACTGACACAGACAGAAAATAGTATGAGCAAACGTTGGGGCCCAAACTACCTAAATAGAAAAGGATAGGAAGGGCACTTACTGCAATCCCAAAAAACCCTGAAAAGCACCAACTCTACTAATTTCAAAATCACCTGAGATCACACGACCTCTACCACCTAAATTAGTTCTCTGGTGTAACAAAATCAAAACAGCAGCCACTGAAAAAAATGGAAAAAGCAAAAGTACAAACATCAGTGGCTGAACTAAACTGAGAGGGCAAAAGCCCCCGGAGGGGACCCTGAAGGCCCCCACAGAAGTGCAGGACAAAATGCAAAAATCAAGCACAAAAACAAAAAGAAGAAAATGTCTTATCTGTTAGCAGGAGATGCAGACACGACACAGCAGGCTACAAAGGAAACAGGACTCAAGGATTGAGACCAGAACAATTGATCACCGGCAACCCTGATGGGAAGGCGACTCCCTTATATAAGACCAGTCAGTAACACCTGATTCCCACTCCTCACAATCTTCACTGGACAGTCCAGTACCGCTTGTAACCACCAGAGGGAGCCTCTGCTCAGAACTCATTTCAAGTCCATTCACAACAGTACCCCCCCCTTGAGGAGGGGTCACCGAACCCTCACTTGAGCAACCAGGCCGATCAGGATGAGTTCTATGATACGCACGGATGAGTCTCCTAGCATGGATGTCCGAAGCAAACACCCAAGAATTGTCTTCCTGACCATAACCTCTCCACTTAACCAAATACTGGAGTTTCCGTCTAGAAAAACGAGAATTCAATATTTTCTCAACCACAAACTCCATATTGCCCTCAACCAGAACAGGGTCAGGAGGCAAAGCAGTAGGAACCACTGGCTCAACAAACCTCTTCAACAAGGACTTGTGGAACACGTTATGGATTTTAAATGTCCCTGGAAGAAGCAAACGAAAAGAAACAGGATTAAGAATCTCCATGATCTTATAAGGTCCAATGAACCTAGGCTTAAATTTAGGAGATGCCACTCTCATAGGAATATTTCTTGAGGACAACCAGACCAAGTCCCCACTTTAAACCGAGGACCATCAGTCCTATGCCGGTTAGCAAACCGCTGGGCCCTCTCCTGAGAGAGGGACAACCTCTCCACTACCTGGTCCCAAATCTGTTGCATACGCTCCACAACAGAGTCAACACCTGGACAGACAGAAGCCTCCGTCTGTCCTGAAGAAAATCGAGGGTGAAACCCAGAATTACAGAAAAATGGAGACATCAAAGTGGCAGAGCTAGCCCTATTATTAAGAGCAAACTCAGCCAAAGGCAAAAAAGAGACCCAGTCATCCTGATCAGCAGACACAAAGCATCTTAGATAAGTCTCCAATGTCTGGTTTGTTCTCTCAGTTTGACCATTGGTCTGAGGATGAAACGCCGAGGAGAAAGACAATTGAACACCAAGTTTAGAACAAAAGGTCCTCCAAAATCTGAAAACAAACTGGACTCCTCTGTCAGACACAATGTTCTCAGGAATGCCGTGTAAACGAACCACGTGCTGAAGGAACAAAGGCACCAATTCAGAGGAGGAAGGCAACTTAGGTAATGGCACAAGATGTATCATCTTGGAAAACCTATCACAAATCACCCAGATGACGGTCATTCTCTGAGAAACAGGGAGGTCGGAAATGAAATCCATAGAGATATGGGTCCATGGTCTCTTGGGCACAGGCAATGGCATCAACAAACCACTAGAGCGAGAGCAAGGCTTGGAGCGAGAGCAAGTCCCGCAGGACTGCACAAATTCCCTGACATCACGAGACAAGGTAGGCCACCAAAAGGACCGACTAACCAAGTCTCTGGTACCAAAAATTCCGGGATGCCCAGCCAACGCGGAACAATGAATCTCAGACATCACACTCTTTTTCCACTGGTCCGGGACAAACAATATTCCAACAGTGCAGCGCTCGGGCCTATCCTCCTGACACCCCTCCAGAGCAAGTCTCAAATTGGGTGAGATGGCGAAAGAACTACACCCTCTTTCAAAATAACGGAAGGATCAGATAACTCAGGAGAGTCCGCAAGGAAACTCCTCGAGAGGGCATCCGCCTTAACATTCTTAGTGCCAGGAAGAAAGGAAACCACAAAATTAAAATGTGTGAAAAACAAGGCCCACCTGGCCTGTCTAGGATTGAGTCGCTTGGCAGATTCCAGATAAACCAGATTCTTATGGTCCGTAAGGACCACCACCTGATGTTTGGCTCCCTCCAGCCAATGTCTCCACTCTTCAAAAGCCCACTTCATGGCCAGTAACTCCCGATTACCCACGTCATAATTACGTTCAGTAGGAGAAAATTTTCGAGAGAAAAAGGCACAAGGGTTACTTTTAGAGGTCTCTGGATCTTTTTGGGACAAAACGGCACCTGCCCCAATTTCAGAGGCATCAACCTCCACCTGAAATGGCAGAGAAACATCAGGCTGCCGTAGAACAGGAGCAGAAGTGAATCTCTGCTTAAGTTCCTGAAATGCAGAGACTGCCTCAGGAGGCCAATTCACCACATCAGAACCCTTTCTGGTCAAATCAGTCAATGGTTTAACAATAACTGAGAAATTACCAATAAATTTACGATAAAAATTGGCAAAACCCAAAAATCTTTGAAGAGTCTTTAATGAAGTAGGTTGGACCCAATCACAGATGGCCTGAACCTTGACCGGGTCCATTTCAATAACAGATGGGGACAAAATGAATCCCAGAAATGAGATCCTCTGTACGCCAAAAAGACACTTTGATCCTTTCACATACAGAGCATTCTCTCTCAAAATCTGGAATACAGTTCGAACATGTTTCACATGAGAGTCCCAGTCATTGGAAAAAATCAAGATATCATCCAAATAAACAATCAGAAATTTATCCACAAAATCCCTGAAAATGTCATTCATGAAGGACTGGAAGACAGAAGGAGCATTAGAGAGCCCAAAGGGCATCACAAGGTACTCAAAATGCCCCTCAGGGGTATTGAATGCCATCTTCCATTCATCCCCGTGCTTAATGCGAATAAGGTTATATGCCCCCCTGAGGTCAAGCTTGGTAAACCAAGTAGCGTTTTTCACCCTGGAAAACAGGTCAGAAATCAAGGTAACGGGTATTGATATTTTACAGTAATATTGTTCAAAAGACGATAATCAATACACGGCCTTAATGAACCATCCTTTTTGGCCACAAAGAAAAAACCGGCACCTAAGGGTGAAGAGGATGGTCTGATATGACCCTTCTCCAATGATTCCTTGATATAAGACCGCATAGCGTCATGTTCAGGTACAGACAAGTTAAAAAGGCGACCTTTAGGGAATTTACTACCAGGCACTAATTCAATAGCGCAGTCATAGCTCCTATGGGGAGGCAAGGATGCAGATTTACTTTCGCTAAACACATCAGAAAAATCAATCAAAAAGTCAGGAACATCCTGAGCCTGGGGGGAGGCAGAAAAAACAGGAGTGTTGGTATTAACACATTGGCAGCCCAAACTGGTTACAGATACAGATTTCCAATCCAAAACAGGATTATGAGACTGCAACCAAGGGAAGCCCAGTACGATAATATCATGCAGATTATACAGAACCAAAAATTTACAGCACTCCTGGTGATCAGGTTCAACCCTCATTATCACCTGAGTAGAGAACTGAGGTTTATTCTCAGCCAAAGGGGTAGAATCGATCCCCAGTAGGGGAATAGACTTCTGTAGGGGTATCAAGGGAAACCCACAACGTTTAGCAAAATCATAATCCATCAGGTTAATAGCTGCTCCAGAATCAACGAAAGCCTGAGCAGAAAATGAGGACAGAGAGCATATCAGAGTGACAGTTAATAAAAACTTAGTCTGAACACTACCCAAGACAACTGAGCGTGCAAAATGTCTTCCCCGCTTAGGGGAGACTGAAATAGCATGAGAGGCATCACCACAGTAGAAACATAACCCATTGCGCTTTCGAAACTCATGACGCTGTGCCCCAGACACCACTCTATCACACTGCATGGGTTCAGAAGCAGGTTCACAAGGCAACACCATTCCACGCATACTTCTCCGCTCACGCAAACGTCTGTCAATTTGAATCGCTAATGACATAGAATCATTGAGACCAGAGGGGACAGAGAATCCCACCATAACATCCTTTACATTATCTGACAGACCCTTCCGAAAAAGGGCCGCCAAAGCGTCGTCATTCCACTTGGTCAGGACTGCCCACCTACGGAATCTCTGACAGTATAACTCAGCGTCATCAAGACCCTGATTTAATGCCAACAAGGCTTTCTCAGCTTGATCAGTGACATTAGGCTCATCGTACAATAACCCAAAGCCTGAAAAAATGCATCAACATCACTCAAAACAGGATCCCCAGGTGTCAGGGAAAAAGCCCAATCCTGAGGATCGCCGCGCAGGAGAGAGATGATAATTTGAACCTGCTGCGCTGCGTTCCCTGAGGACTTAGATTTTAAGGCAAAAAAAAATTTACAATTATTTTTGAAATTCTGAAACTTAGCTCGATCCCCTAAAAACAAATCTGGCATGGGAATCCTAGGTTCCACAACAGGCAACCTAGCAAGATAGGTAGCAATACTCCGAACCTCAGTGGCAAGCTGATCCACACGGCCAGACAACTGTGCAAACTCCATTGAGAGAAAAAAAAATCCTCCCCAGCACCCAGAGATACAGAGGGAAAAAAATGCAACAAACAGAAAAATATCTCTGACAATTCTGACAACCTTTTTTCTTTCACAATATTTTTTCCCTTCTGTGAGTACCATACAATTTTCAATTTTTAGGCCGGTGATACTGTTATGTTTCGGTAGCTGAGGAGTGCAGGTAAAAAAGGCAATACACCAGAGCAGTTGGAATCTATGAGATTGCAGTACCCTGACTAACCACCACAACTAGAGGCAGCCGTGGAGCGTTCCTACGTTGGTCCTAGACGCCTCGTCACAGCCTGAGAAACTAACTACACCTAAAGATAGAAAGAGGAAAGCTATCTGCCCCGGAGCAGATCCCCAAAGAACATAGAAAGCCCCCAAACATGTAATGGCGGTTAGACAAGATGAAATACTGACACAGACAGAAAATAGTATGAGCAAACGTTGGGGCCCAAACTACCTAAATAGAAAAGGATAGGAAGGGCACTTACTGCAATCCCAAAAAACCCTGAAAAGCACCAACTCTACTAATTTCAAAATCACCTGAGATCACACGACCTCTACCACCTAAATTAGTTCTCTGGTGTAACAAAATCAAAACAGCAGCCACTGAAAAAACTGGAAAAAGCAAAAGTACAAACATCAGTGGCTGAACTAAACTGAGAGGGCAAAAGCCCCCGGAGGGGACCCTGAAGGCCCCCACAGAAGTGCAGGACAAAATGCAAAAATCAAGCACAAAAACAAAAAGAAGAAAATGTCTTATCTGTTAGCAGGAGATGCAGACACGACACAGCAGGCTACAAAGGAAACTGGAATAAAGGATTCAGACCAGAACAATTGATCACCGGCAACCCTGATGGGAAGGCGACTCCCTTATATAAGACCAGTCAGTAACACCTGATTCCCACTCCTCACAATCTTCACTGGACAGTCCAGTACCGCTTGTAACCACCAGAGGGAGCCTCTGCTCAGAACTCATTTCAAGTCCATTCACAACAGGATTACCAATCATGGTTATTCCACAAGTTACTGATTTCTGAACTCTTCCTGAGGTAGAACATTAGTATTGTTGTTTCTAAATGATTTTGAACTTGTTTTCTTAGCATTATTTGAGGGCTACAAGCACTGCATATTTTGTTATTTTGACCATTTCTCATTTTATGAAAATAAATACAAAATTTATTGCTTGGAAATTCGGAGACAAGTTGTCAGTAGTTTATAGACTAAAAGAGCAATTTACATTTTACTCAAAAATATAAAGAGAAAAATCAGAGAAACTGAACATTGTGCACTGGTATGTCACCTACACTGATACATTGTAACTCGCTGAGAATTAGGCTGCACCTTCATACCTCACTATTATTGGTCAGAATATCCTCAGTGTTTGTAGAACAAAGAACAGGACCTTAGAGGGATTTCTACATTGTTGGGGCGTCCGACCGCTGAGGCTCCCACCAACTACTATCATTAGAATGGAGCAGGGGCCACTGACCGGTGATAACATCCTCCTATCAAACAATCCCTTTTAGAGGCGCAATCACTGGAAATAGGAACACGTGACATGATTGGGTTGTACTGGGAGAAGACCAGTACATGAATGGGACGTCGGACTAGAGGACTGCAGCGTCCGGACCCCGGCATGAATTCTGGGAGACATTTGATACTTTGTATCTTGTTCCGAAGCTTCTGAAATTGTTCATTAAATAAAGATAAACCTCCGATCTGCGGACACTGAGCAGCCAGGAAACTCTGACTTTTTTACATTTTATCCTTTTTTTGAGGAAAGATTTCTCTGATCTCGTAGACTCGTGACCTTTCCCTTTTCTTCTATCCATTCATTCGTCATCTCCGTGTAATTGAATCGATATATTTCCAGATCCACCGGAGGACTGAATAAGGTCAGGGGCAGCCATGTGTGGCCGTGACAATCATCATGGCGCTGGAAGCGAGCGCAGACGCCATCGAGCCTTCACAGGAAGCAAATGAAATTCTATTAGAGTCTATTACGCTCCACAATTACAGGACGTGGCCGATATCACAGGACGGACGAAAGCCCAGAGCTGCTTTACCCAGCGCCGCTCCTCCTCCTCATTGTATGGCGACCTCCAGGAGTCTCCTCCTCTGTAAGAAGACGGAAGGATCAAGAGAAGAGAAGTCGTTTTTATACAAAGGGGCAGAGCCAAAGGCGAATCCACAATGTGGTGAATGTAAGCTACAAGTAATATATATATATAGAACAGGAGAAGTGGTACTGTGCAGTGTATATATACAGGACAGGAGAAGTTGTACTGTGCAGTGTATATATACAGGACAGGAGGAGTGGTACTGTGCAATGTATATATACAGGACAGGAGGAGTGGTACTGTGCAGTGTATATATACAGGACAGGAGGAGTGGTACTGTGCAATGAATATATACAGGAGAGTGGTGCTGTGCAGTGTGTATATACAGGACAGGAGAAGTGGTACTGTGCAGTGTATATATACAGGACAGGAGGAGTGGTGCTGTGCAGTGTATATATACAGGACAGGAGAAGTGGTACTGTGCAGTGTATATATACAGGACAGGAGGAGTGGTACTGTGCAGTGTATATATACAGGACAGGAGGAGTGGTAATGTGCAGTGTATATATACAGGACAGGAGAAGTGGTAATGTGCAGTGTATATATACAGGAGTGGTACGGTGCAGTGTATATATACAGGACAGGAGGAGTGGTACTGTGCAGTGTATATATACAGGACAGGAGAAGTGGTAATGTGCAGTGTATATATACAGGAGTGGTACTGTGCAGTCTATATATACAGGATAGGAGGAGTGGTACTGTGCAGTGCATATATACAGGAGGAGTGGTACTGTGCAGTGTATATATACAGGAGGAGCGGTACTGTACAGTGTATATATACAGGAGGAGTGGTACTGTGCAGTGTATATATACAGGAGGAGTGGTACTGTACAGTGTATATATACAGGACAGGAGGAGTGGTGCTGTACAGTGTATATGTACTGGACAGGAGGAGTGGTACTGCGCAATGAATATATACAGGACAGGAGGAGTGGTACTGTGAAGTGTGTATATACAGGAGGAGTGGTACTGTGCAGTGTATATATACAGGACAGGAGAAGTGGTACTGTGCAGTGTACATATACAGGAGGAGTGGTACTGTGCAGTGTATATATACAGGACAGGAGAAGTGGTACTGTGCAGTGTACATATACAGGAGGAGTGGTACTGTGCAGTGTGTATATATACAGGACAGGAGGAGAGGTACTGTGCAGTGTGGATACACTGCTCAAAAAAATAAAGAGAACGCTTAAACAACAGAATATAACTCCAAGTAAATCAAACTTCTGTGAAATCAAACTGTCCACTTAGGAAGCAACACTGATTGACCATCAATTTCACATGCTGTTGTGCAAATGAAATAGACAACAGATGGAAATTATTGGCAATTATCAAGACACACTCAATAAAGGAGTAGTTCTGCAGGTGGAGACCACAGACCACATCTCGGTACCAATGCTTTCTGTCTGATGTTTTGGTCACTTTTAAATCTTGGTTGTGCTTTCACACTCGTGGTAGCATGAGACGGACTCTACAACCCACACAAGTGGCTCAGGTAGTGCAGCTCATCCAGGATGGCACATCAATGCGAGCTGTGGCAAGAAGGTTTGCTGTGTCTGTCAGCGTAGTGTCCAGAGGCTGGAGGAGCTACCAGGAGACAGGCCAGTACGGCAGGAGACATGGAGGGGGCCGTAGGAGGGCAACAACCCAGCAGCAGTACCGCTACCTCCGCCTTTGTGCAAGGAGGAACAGGAGGAACACTGCCAGAGCCCTGCAAAATGACCTCCAGCAGGCCACAAATATGTATGTGTTTGCACAAACAGTTAGAAACCGACTCCATGAGGATGGCCTGAGTGTCCGACGTCCACAGATGGGGGTTGTGCTCACAGCCAAACACCGTGCAGGACGCTTGGCATTTGCCACAGAACACCAGGATTGGCAAATTCGCCACTGGCGCCCTGTGCTCTTCACAGATGAAAACAGGTTCACACTGAGCACATGTGACAGACGTGACAGAGTCCGGAGACGCTGTGGAGAGCGATCTGCTGCCTGCAACATCCTTCAGCTTGACTGATTTGGCAGTGGGTCAGTAATGGTGTGGGGTGGCGTTTCTTTGGAGGGATGCACAGCCCTCCATGTGCTCGCCAGAGGTAGCCTGACTGGCATTAGGTACCGAGAGGAGATCCTCAGACCCCTTGTGAGACCATATGCTGGTGCGGTTGACCCTGGGTTCCTCCTTATGCAGGACAATGCCAGACCTCATGTGGCTGGAGTGTGTCAGCAGTTCCTGCAAGATGAAGGCATTGAAGCTATGGACTGGCCCGCCCGTTCCCCAGACCTGAATCCGATTGAGCACATCTGGGACATCATGTCTCGCTCCATCCACCAACGTCACATTGCACCACAGACTGTCCAGGAGTTGGCGGATGCTTTATTCCAGGTCTGGGAGGAGATCCCTCAGGAGACCATCCGCCGCCTCATCAGGAGCATACCCAGGTGTTGAAGGGAGGTCATACAAGCACATGGAGGCCACACACACTACTGAGGATCATTTCCTTGTCTTGAGGCATTTCCACTGAAGTTGGATCAGCCTGTAATTTGATTTTACACTTTGATTTTGAGTATCATTCCAAGACCAGACCTCCATGGGATATTAATTTTGATTTACACTGATCATTTTTATGTTTTATTGCTCTCAACACATTCCACTATATAATGAGGATTTACAACTGGAATATTTCATCGAGTGATATCTAGGATGTGGGTATATATATATATATATATATATATATAACGCTCAAAAAAATAAAGGGAACACTCAAATAACACATCCTAGATCTGAATGAATGAAATATTCTCATTGAATTCTTTTGTTATGTACAAAGTTGAATGTGCTGACAACAAAACCACACAAAAATCATCAATGGATATCAAATTTATTGACCAATGGAGGCCTGGATTTGGAGTCACCCACAAAATTAAAGTGGAATATAATGTCCTTAAAACAAGTCAAAATGATGCTAAGTAGTGTGTGTGGCCTCCATGTGTCTGTATGACTTCCCTGTGCCTGTATGGCCTCCCTACAACGCCTGGGCATGCTGCTGATGTGGTTGCGGATGGTCTCCTGAGGGATCTCCTCAGACCTGGATTAAAGCATCCGTCAACTCCTGGACAGTCTGTGGTGCAATGTGACGTTGGTGGATGGAGCGAGACATGGTGTCCCAGATGTGCTCAATCGGATTCAGGTCTGGGAATGTGCGGGCCAGTCCATAGCTTCAATGTCTTAATTTTGCAGGAACTGCTGACACACTCCAGCCACATGAGGTCTGGCATTGTCCTGCATTAGGAGGAACCCAGGGCCAACCGCACCAGCATGTGGCCTCACAAGGGGTCTGAGGATCTCATCTCGGTACCTAATGACAGTCAGGCTACCTCTGACGAGCACATGAAGGGCTGCGCGACACTCCAAAGAAATACCACCCCACACCATTACTGACCCACTGCCAAACCGGTCAAGCTGAAGGATGTTGCAGGCAGCAGATCGCTCTCCATGGCGTCTCCTGACTCTGTCACGTCTGTCACATGTGCTCAGTGTGAACCTGCTTTCATCTGTGAAGAGCACAGGGCGCCAGTGGCGAATTTGCCAATCCTGGTGTTCTGTGGCAAATGCCAAGTGTCCTGCACGGTGTTGGGCTGTGAGCACAACCCCATCTGTGGACGTCGGGCACTCAGGCCATCCTCATGGAGTCGGTTTCTAACCGTTTGTGCAGACACATGCACACCTGTGTGTTATGTTACGGTAGCTGAGGAGTGCAGGTAAAAAAGGAAATACACCAGAGCAGTTGGAATCTATGAGATTGCAGTACCCTGACTAACCACCACAACTAGAGGCAGCCGTGGAGCGTTCCTACGATGGTCCTAGACGCCTCGTCACAGCCTGAGAAACTAACTACACCTAAAGATAGAAATAGGAAAGCTATCTGCCCCGGAGCAGAACCCCAAAGATAATAGAAAGCCCCCAAACATGTAATGGCGGTTAGACAAGGGAAATACTGACACAGAAAGAAAATAGTATGAGCAAACGCTGGGGCCCAAACTATCTAAATAGAAAAGGACAGGAAGGGTACTTACTGCAATCCCAGAAAACCCTGAAAAACACCAACTCTACTAATTTCAAAATCACCTGAGATCACACGACCTCTACCACCTAAATTAGTTCTCTGGTGTAACAAAAACAGCAGCCACTGAAAAAACTGCAAAAAGCAAAAGTACAAAACACAGTGGCTGGACTAAACTGAGAGGGCAAAAGCCCCCGGAGGGGACCCAGAAGGCCCCCACAGAAGGGCAGGACAAAATGCAAAAATATAGCAAAAACACAAAATAAGAAATTGTCTTATCTGATAGCAGGAGATGCAGACACGACACAGCAGGCTACAAGGGAAACTGGAAAGAAGGATTCAGACCAGAACAATTGATCACCGGCAACCCTGATGGGAAAATGATTCCCTTAAATAAGACCAATCAGTAACACCTGATTCCCAATCCTCACTAGTACCGCTTGTAACCACCAGAGGGAGCCTCTGCTCAGAACTCATCTCAAACCCATTCACAACAGTACCCCCCCTTGAGGAGGGGTCACCGAACCCTCATTTGAGCAACCAGGTCGGTCAGGATGAATTCTATGATACGCACGGATAAGTCTCCTAGCATGGATGTCCGAAGCAAACACCCAAGAATTATCTTCCTGACCATAACCTCTCCATTTAACCAAATACTGGAGTCTTCGTCTAGAAAAACGAGAATCCAATATTTTCTCAACCACATACTCCAGATTGCCCTCAACCAAAACAGGGTCAGGAGGCACAGCAGCAGGAACCACTGGCTCAACAAACCTCTTCAACAAGGACTTGTGGAACACGTTATGGATCTTAAATGTCCCTGGAAGAAGCAAACGAAAAGAAACAGGATTAATAATCTCCATGATCTTATAAGGTCCAATGAACCTAGGCTTAAATTTAGGAGATGCTACTCTCATAGGAATATTCTTTGAGGACAACCAGACCAAGTCCCCCACTTTAAACCGAGGACCATCAGTCCTATGCCGGTTAGCAAACCGCTGGGCCTTCTCCTGAGAGAGGGACAACCTCTCCACTACCTGGTCCCAAATCTGCTGCATACGCTCAACAACAGAGTCAACACCTGGACAGACAGAAGCCTCCATCTGTCCTGAAGAAAATCGAGGGTGAAACCCAGAATTACAGAAAAACGGAGACATCAAAGTGGCAGAGCTAGCCCTATTATTAAGAGCAAACTCAGCCAAAGGCAAAAAAGAGACCCAGTCATCCTGATCAGCAGACACAAAGCATCTTAGATAAGTCTCCAATGTCTGGTTTGTTCTCTCAGTTTGACCATTGGTCTGAGGATGAAATGCCGAGGAGAAAGACAATTGAACACCCAGTTTAGAACAAAAAGTCCTCCAAAATCTGGAAACAAACTGGACTCCTCTGTCAGACACAATGTTCTCAGGAATGCCGTGTAAACGAACCACGTGCTGAAGGAACAACGGCACCAATTCAGAGGAGGAAGGCAACTTAGGTAATGGCACAAGATGTATCATTTTGGAAAACCTATCACAAATTACCCAGATGGTGGTCATTCTCTGAGAAACAGGAAGATCGGAAATGAAATCCATAGAGATATGGGTCCATGGTCTCTTGGGCACAGGCAATGGCATCAACAAACCACTAGAGCGAGAGCAAGGCTTGGAGCGAGAGCAAGTCCCGCAGGACTGCACAAATTCCCTGACATCGCGAGACAAGGTAGGCCACCAAAAGGACCGACTAACCAAGTCTCTGGTACCAAAAATTCCGGGATGCCCAGCCAATGCGGAACAATGAATCTCAGACATCACACTCTTTTTCCATTGGTCCGGGACAAACAATTTTCCAACAGGGCAGCGCTCGGGCCTATCCTCCTGACACCCCTCCAGAGCAAGTCTCAAATTAGGCGAGATGGCGGAAAGAACTACACCCTCCTTCAAAATAACAGAGGGATCAGATAGCTCAGGAGAGTCCGCAAGGAAACTCCTCGAGAGGGCATCCGCCTTAACATTCTTAGTGCCAGGAAGAAAGGAAACCACAAAATTAAAACGTGTGAAAAACAAGGCCCACCTGGCCTGTCTAGGATTGAGTCGCTTGGCAGATTCCAGATAGACCAGATTCTTATGGTCCGTAAGGACCACCACCTGATGTTTGGCTCCCTCCAGCCAATGTCTCCACTCTTCAAAAGCCCACTTCATGGCCAATAACTCCCGATTACCCACGTCATAATTACGTTCAGTAGGAGAAAATTTTCGAGAGAAAAAGGCACAAGGGTTACTTTTAGAGGTCTCTGGATCTTTTTGGGACAAAACGGCACCTGCCCCAATTTCAGAGGCATCAACCTCCACCTGAAATGGCAGAGAAACATCAGGCTGCCGTAGAACAGGAGCAGAAGTGAATCTCTGCTTAAGTTCCTGAAACGCAGAGACTGCCTCAGGAGGCCACTTCACCACATCAGAACCCTTTCTGGTCAAATCAGTTAATGGTTTAACAATAACAGAGAAATTACCAATAAATTTACGATAAAAATTGGCAAAACCCAAAAATCTCTGAAGAGCCTTTAATGAAGTAGGTTGGACCCAATCACAGATGGCCTGAACCTTGACCGGGTCCATTTCAATAACAGATGGGGACAAAATGAATCCCAGAAATGAGATCTTCTGTACGCCAAAAAGACACTTTGATCCCTTCACATACAGAGCATTCTCTCTCAAAATCTGGAATACAGTTCGAACATGTTTCACATGAGAGTCCCAGTCATTAGAAAAAATCAAGATATCATCCAAATAAACAATCAGAAACTTGTCCACAAAATCCCTGAAAATGTCATTCATGAAGGACTGGAAGACGGAAGGAGCATTAGTGAGCCAAAGGGCATCACAAGGTACTCAAAATGCCCTTCAGGGGTGTTAAATGCCGTCTTCCATTCATCCCCGTGCTTAATGCGAATAAGGTTATACGCCCCCTGAGGTCAAGCTTGGTAAACCAAGTAGCGTTTTTCACCCTGGAAAACAGGTCAGAAATCAAGGGTAACGGGTATTGATATTTCACAGTAATATTGTTCAAGAGACGATAATCAATACACGGCCTTAATGAACCATCTTTTTTGGCCACAAAGAAAAAACCGGCACCTAAGGGTGAAGAGGATGGTCTGATATGACCCTTCTCCAATGATTCCTTGATATAAGACCGCATAGCGTCATGTTCAGGTACAGACAAGTTAAAAAGGCGACCCTTAGGGAATTTACTACCTGGCACTAATTCAATAGCGCAGTCATAGCTCCTATGGGGAGGTAAGGATGCAGATTTACTTTCGCTAAACACATCAGAAAAATCAAACAAAAAGTCAGGAACATCCTCAGCCTGGGGGGAGGCAGAAAAAACAGGAGTGTTGGTATTAACACATTGGCAGCCCCAACTGGTTACAGACACAGATTTCCAATCCAAAACAGGATTATGAGACTGTAACCAAGGGAAACCCAGCACGATAATGTCATGCAGATTATATAGAACCAAAAATTTGCAGCACTCCTGGTGATCAGGTTCAACCCTCATTATCACCTGAGTAGAAAACTGGGGTTTATTCTCAGCCAAAGGGGTAGAATCGATCCCCAGTAGGGGAATAGACTTCTGTAGGGGTATCAAGGGAAATCCACAACGTTTAGCAAAATCATAATCCATCAGGTTAATAGCTGCTCCAGAATCAACGAAAGCCTGAGCAGAAAATGAGGACAGAGAGCATATCAGAGTGACAGTTAATAAAAACTTAGTCTGAACACTACCCAAGACAACTGAGCGTGCAAAACGTCTTCCCCGCTTAGGGCAGACTGAAATAGCATGAGAGGCATCACCACAGTAGAAACATAACCCATTGCGCTTTCGAAACTCATGACGCTGTGCCCCAGACACCACTCCATCACACTGCATGGGCTCAGCAGCTGGCTCACAAGGCAACACCACTCCACGCATACTTCTCCGCTCACGCAAACGTCTGTCAATTTGAATCGCTAATGACATAGAATCATTGAGACCAGAGGGGACCGGGAATCCCACCATAACATCCTTTACATTATCCGACAGACCCTTCCGGAAAAGGGCCGCCAAAGCGTCGTCATTCCATTTGGTCAGGACTGCCCACCTACGGAATCTCTGACAGTATAACTCAGTGTCATCAAGCCCCTGATTTAATGCCAACAAGGCTTTTTCAGCTTGATCAGTGACATTAGGCTCATCGTACAATAACCCCAAAGCCTGAAAAAATGCATCAACATCACTCAAAACAGGATCCCCAGGTGTGAGGGAAAAAGCCCAATCCTGAGGATCGCCGCGCAGGAGAGAGATGATAATTTGAACCTGCTGCGCTGCGTTTCCTGAGGACTTAGATTTTAAGGCAAGAAACAATTTACAATTATTTTTGAAATTCTGAAACTTAGCTCGATCCCCTGAAAACAAATCTGGCATGGGGATCCTAGGTTCCACAACAGGCAACCTAGCAAGATATGCAGCAATACTCCGAACCTCAGTGGCAAGCTGATCCACACGGCCAGACAACTGTGCAAACTCCATTGGGAGAAAAGATCCTCCCCAGCACCCAGAGATACAGAGGGAAAAAAAAAAAAAAAAACAGAAAAATATCTCTGACAACTTTTCTTCCTTCAAAATATTTTTTCCCTTCTGTGAGTACCATACAATTTTTATGGCCGGTGATACTGTTATGTTACGGTAGCTGAGGAGTGCAGGTAAAAAAGGAAATACACCAGAGCAGTTGGAATCTATGAGATTGCAGTACCCTGACTAACCACCACAACTAGAGGCAGCCGTGGAGCGTTCCTACGATGGTCCTAGACGCCTCGTCACAGCCTGAGAAACTAACTACACCTAAAGATAGAAATAGGAAAGCTATCTTCCCCGGAGCAGAACCCCAAAGATAATAGAAAGCCCCCAAACATGTAATGGCGGTTAGACAAGGGAAATACTGACACAGAAAGAAAATAGTATGAGCAAACGCTGGGGCCCAAACTATCTAAATAGAAAAGGACAGGAAGGGTACTTACTGCAATCTCAGAAAACCCTGAAAAACACCAACTCTACTAATTTCAAAATCACCTGAGATCACACGACCTCTACCACCTAAATTAGTTCTCTGGTGTAACAAAAACAGCAGCCACTGAAAAAACTGCAAAAAGCAAAAGTACAAAACACAGTGGCTGGACTAAACTGAGAGGGCAAAAGCCCCCGGAGGGGACCCAGAAGGCCCCCACAGAAGGGCAGGACAAAATGCAAAAATATAGCAAAAACACAAAATAAGAAATTGTCTTATCTGATAGCAGGAGATGCAGACACGACACAGCAGGCTACAAGGGAAACTGGAAAGAAGGATTCAGACCAGAACAATTGATCACCGGCAACCCTGATGGGAAAATGATTCCCTTAAATAAGACCAATCAGTAACACCTGATTCCCAATCCTCACTAGTACCGCTTGTAACCACCAGAGGGAGCCTCTGCTCAGAACTCATCTCAAACCCATTCACAACACCTGTGGCCTGCTGGAGGTCATTTTGCAGGGCTCTGGTAGTGCTCCTCCTGTTCCTCCTTGCGCAAAGGTGGAGGTAGCGGTCCTGCTGCTGGGTTGTTGCCCTCCTACGGCCCCCTCCACATCTCCTGGTGTACTGGTCTGTCTCCTGGTAGCGCCTCCAGCCTCTGGACACTACGTTGACACAAACAGCAAACCTTCTTGCCACAGCTCGCATTGATGTGCCATCCTGGATGAGCTGCACTACCTGAGCCACTTGTGTGGGTTGTAGAGTCTGTCTCATGCTACCACGAGTGTGAAAGCACAACCAAGATTCAAAAGTGACCAAAACATCAGCCAGAAAGCATTGGTACTGAGTTTTGGTCTGTGGTCCCCACCTGCAGAACCACTCCTTTATTGAGGGGGTCTTGATAATTGCCAATAATTTACATCTGTTGTCTATTCCATTTGTACAACAGCATGTGAAATTGATTGTCAATCAGTGTTGCTTCCTAAGTGGACAGTTTGATTTCACAGAAGTTTGATTTACTTTGAGTGATGTTCTGTTGTTTAAGTGTTCCCTTTATTTTTTTGAGCAGTGAAATATATATATATATATATATATATATATATCATTAGTACAGACGGTGTGTTTACTATCGATCACTCTGTCAGTCTTAGTTTTTCACCTCTTCCACCTCCTCTCTAGTTGGGGCACTGAGGAGCGGCATCCTGAGAGATAATCTTGTCAGTCCGAGTTTTTCCTGATTCAGTAAGCCATTTTTAGTGAATTACTTTTCCTGTAACAACAGCATGTCCCCAGTGAGGCGCTCATCTCCCCCATACGTCCAAAGTTCCTGCCTCGATTTCGAGGCACAAATGGCGCCCACTGGGGACATGAGTTCCCATTAAGCTTCTTGTTCCTCACAATAACATGGCTGCTATCTTGAACATTTAGGATGAAACGTGCTCCGGCTGCAGCTCCTCCGCTCAGACTCCTTATTGATTGTTAGCTTCGTCTTCAGCGTCTTGGAAGAAGAAAGGAAGAAAAATCCAGAGTTTTCAGTTAAGTTCCTGAAGCTTCAAATACAATATTCTACATTTCTGCCACGTTGTCTGCAAGCGAAGAGGGGGCAATTAATCTACTGCCTAACAGGATCCACAGCGCAACTCGCTAATGAGATCCCAAAGGAAGAAGCTAAAGAGATAAAGAACAGAAGGAGCGCACCGCAGCAATCATCACAGGAGTAATACTGCCGGACCACTGTACAGAGGCAGTATTATAGTAGTTATATTCTTGTACATAGGAGCAGTATTATAGTAGTTATATTCTTGTACATAGGAGCAGTATTATAGTAGTTATATTCTTGTACATAGGGGGCAGTATTATAGTAGTTATATTCTTGTACATAGGAGCAGTATTATAGTAGTTATATTCTTGTACATAGGGGCAGTATTATAGTAGTTATATTCTTGTATATAGGGGCAGTATTATAGTAGTTATATTCTTGTACATAGGAGCAGTATTATAGTAGTTATATTCTTGTACATAGGAGCAGTATTATAGTAGTTATATTCTTGTACATAGGAGCAGTATTATAGTAGTTATATTCTTGTACATAGGAGCAGTATTATAGTAGTTATATTCTTGTACATAGTAGCAGTATTATAGTAGTTATAGTTTGTACATAGGAGCAGTATTATAGTAGTTATATTCTTGTACATAGGAGCAGTATTATAGTAGTTATATTCTTGTACATAGGAGCAGTATTATAGTAGTTATAGTTTGCACATAGGAGCAGTATTATAGTAGTTATATTCTTGTACATAGGAGCAGTATTATAGTAGTTATAGTTTGTACATAGAGGGCAGTATTATAATAGTTATATTCTTGTACATAGGGGGCAGTATTATAGTAGTTATATTCTTGTACATAGGGGCAGTATTATAGTAGTTATATTCTTGTATATAGGAGCAGTATTATAGTAGTTATATTCTTGTACATAGGAGCAGTATTATAGTAGTTATATTCTTTTATATAGGAGCAGTATTATAGTAGTTATATTCTTGTACATAGGGGCAATTTTTATTATAAAAACCAAACATAAATACAATTATAATGAAACAAAAATCATCCAGGATTACAAAACACAAATCACTTAGGTTATATATACACAAGCATTAAATCATATCATATTCATAAATAAATTAAAGTCCACACCTGGGAAGGAAGAGAAGAAAATTAAACAAAATCATCATATTTCCTAACTGAATTTTACGTTCCTCCATAACAATGTTTCTCAGACTCCTTCCAACTTCTAGTGATTTTATCCACTGGAGTTCTGACAAAACCTGATTGGCTGCAGCGGTGTGATCGAACGGCTCATTGTGCAGTGACACCCGGGTTCTCATGTGCCAGTGATAGTATTTGATGACACTGATTATGATGTACATCGTCTCTCTGTCGATGTTACTAACAGTGGAGGGGACACCATAGATTATGTCAGGGTACTTTAGGGTCCTCAGTCTGGGGATATTTAGATTAGCTGACACTTCCTCCCAGTTCTTCCTCCCTCCCCAGCAATCACATATAAAGTGCTCCATAGTCTCCTCCTGCTGACAACCAAGCGGACAATTCCGATCAGAGACACTCAGATGTTTCAGGTTGCCCCTGACAAAGAGCCGACTATGCAGTGAAAGCCAAGTGACATCAAACAGTTTAGGAGGAAGTCGTTTCCCGTTTAGGAACCTAAGGCTTTCCTGCAGGGTGGTGGTGACACAATCTCTCAGGGCCAGTGGAGAGAAGAAGAAAGTCCCACATACATGAGCATACAGGTCTCTTCTCGTACTGCTCTCAATGTAAGACTTCTCCAGTCCCCACCTCCTAACACACTTCAGACCGTAGTCCAGATACTGGGGGAGGTGGTCACCTGTCCATCTTCTCCTCTTGAGACTGCCGCCTCGCACCCAAGATTCTGCAAAAGGCAATATCCAATCCCTGATACTATTTACCCACAGGGAGCTACTGTTTGAGTCCATGTTCCCAAAATTCACCTTTAGAAACAAGGAGTCAAAGAAAACCCTTGGATTCAACATATCCAGCCCACCCTCTCCCCGCCGTAGGTACGTTATTCCCTCTTTATTAGGTTCAACCTATTCCCCACAAGAGCTGGAAGAACAGGCTGAAGAGCCTCGCTGAGAAAGATTCTGGCAAAGGGAAAATGACAGAGACATACAAGAAAACGGGGACCAGGTAAGTCTTCAACATTTTGACCCTTTCTCTGTAGGTCAGCCTCCAGTTCTTCCATCGCTGAACCTTTGCATTTCCGGCTTCCAATTTCTCCTCCCAATTTAGCGTGGCATTATCATCCCTCCCAAATTTAACCCCTAGGATCTTAATATGGGTGGAGGCTTTGGCAAACTGTGGCAGATCAAAGCTGGGATCAGCATCTAATGTCCACAGAGCTTGACTCTTTTCAAGGCTGACCAGAGACCCGGAGGCCTCTGAGTAGTTTCTGATGGACGCAGATAACTTCTGCACCTCTTGAGGATTAGATATCACCAACGTCACATCATCCGCATAGGCAACAACATTCAGAGGCAGGCAGTGGGGGACCGGCACCCCCTGAAAATCGCACTCCTGCAGTGACCTCAGAAACGGGTCTAGGGCAAAAACATACAGGAGCGGACTCAGTGGGCAACCCTGCCTCACCCCCGCCCCAACTCCAAAAATGTCACCCTGCCAACCATTAATCAGAGGAAAGCTCACCGCCTCTCTGTACAAAGTCTTCAGCCAATCCACAAATTGTCCCGGAATACCGTACTTTGACAAAGTGGCCCACAGATAGTCATGATCAACCCTGTCAAAGGCTTTAGCCTGGTCCAGACTAACAACATATCTCCCACACCGCAGAGCTTTACATCTCTCAAACATCTCTCGTATCGAGATGACTGCTCCAGAGATGTTCCGCCCTTTTACTGTGCCAAACTGAGAGCCTGCCAACATTGCCGGGGACAAACAGACTAATCTAGAAAATAGGATCTTTGCTAGAATCTTCCTATCCACATTCAAGAGGGCAATCGGCCTCCAGTTCTTGATGTCGCTCGGCTCTTTACCTTTAGACAGCAGAATTAACGAGGACACTCTCATGGATGGAGGCATCAGGTGATTTTCTAGACAATTTCTATACACATCCACGAGGATTGGAGCCAGGAGGTCTCTGAATTTCTTATAGAATTCTGCTGTTATACCATCTGGACCTGGTGCCTTCTTCAGATATAATTTATCAATAGCCTCCTTAACTTCCTCCACCGTTAATTCTGCTGTCAAAGGAGAAAAGTCCAGATCATTAGTATCAGGCACTGGAGTTGCCTCCAAGAATTGAGTCATCTTATCTTTATCCAAAACTTTCCTCTGAAACAAGTCAGCATAGTAAGATCTCACCACCTCCAGGATACCCTCCCGTGAATCCTGCAATACACCCTGGGAGTCAATGAGACCTGTGACCATTTTTTTGGCCACCCTCTTCCTGAAATTCTCAAAGGGATCAGGGGCCCCTAAGGACCCATAATCCCGTTCAAGAACCAGAGAGGTATACCGGCTATACTGATACTGCCTTATCTCAGATTTCAGCCGGTCGATCTTCACTTTGTCATCCCCACCCGCCGAATACAGTGACTCCAATTCTTTGCGCAGCTTTAGGTACTGGCTGTACTTATTCCTCCCTTTATTAACTGACAGTCTCTTTAAGAGGGATCTGATATCCTCCTTGACGTCCTCCCACCAGTCGGTCATGTTGTCATAGAAGTCAACCCTGTCTAGATGAAGCTGGATAAGGGAGTGGACACAACTCTGAACATAGGCATCATCCAGAAGACTGGAATTGAGCTTCCACAACCCTCTACCAATGTCCGGACGGTTAGAGGTCCCCAGACAGAAGCACAAGGCGAGGTGATCAGAGTAAGGGACGACCTTCTCACTTAGGGTGCCGACAGCCTCAGTAGGACTCACAAAAGCAAAATCTATCCTACTGCACCTGTTGGAATATGAATACGTGAATTTTGGCTGTCGACCTCCCTGTGTGAAAACGTCAGTCAGTCCAGCCTGCGTTATGATGTTATGTAGGACCTTTCCGTCCCTGGTCACTGTCCTGCCTGAAGAGCTGTCACCTGACGTCAGTATGGCATTAAAGTCCCCCGCCATCACCACTGGAAGAGAAGTGAAGAGGTAAGGCTTGACGTCATTAAACAGCTGGATCCTGTCAGTCACCGTCTGTGGCCCATAGATGTTAATAAGCCGGAGTCGCCTACCATGGATAGTGACTTCCAGGACCAGACATCTACCATGACCACCATAGTCATCCTATGCACAGTCACATCATTGGTGTTAAACAGGACAGCGACCCCGGCATAAGGCTCCACAGCCAGCGACCAGAAAGATGGACCGGACCGCCATTCCCTCTCAGCCTCTCTCATAAGCCCCAGAGATGTCAGTCGTGTCTCCTGCAGGAAGATGACATCTGTGTCCAGATATGTGAGATGTTCATACACTGCTTGTCTCGTCCTCCTCGCCTTAATACTATTGACATTACTGGAGGTCAGTGTTAATGAGAACCCCGCCATCACAACACAATATAGAAGGAGCAGAGAAACAGCCATCATCATGAGTCAGAGATGTTCTGTCTACCACTGGTGTCCATGTCAGACTCTACCTGAGGGTCTCATACTGTAATGTATGTAGTACAGTTCATATAGCGTCTTGTGCTTGGGTGCGATGAAAATACATGAGACACAGGTTTTATATAGAAAGTCTTGTATTACTTCATACAAGTTGGCAAAAATAGTCACACAGTTTGCAGACACAGAAGCAGGAGACACAGCAGGCCAGAGTAATCTAAGCTCAGCAATCACTCTCCACAACAGGTTCAGGATCTTCTTTTCTGTTACCATAAGTCCATGCAAACGTGGGTCTTTTAAAGAGCAGGGTTCAGAGTCCACAAGTGCTTCAGAGTTCCTCAGTAGGAATAGCTGGAGTACAAGGTCCAAGGCTTCAGGAGTCAGATCACAGGTTCACTGCAGGCTAGATTCTGAAGCACTGATTGCTCAGCTGTGGCTGCTTAAGAAGCGAAAGGAGAGAATCAGGGCGGGAACATGCAAGCTGGAAACTCCATTTTGACTGAGGGCAAGATAGCTGCAGCAAGACAGAAAGTAAAATGGCTGACGAACAAACTGAGTTTCAGGAACATGTACACAGAACCTTACATTACTCCCCCTTAGGGACAGCCTCCGGATGACCTCAGGCCAGGCTTGTGTGGGTACCTCTGATGAAACTGACGGAGCAAGCGAGGAGCATTAACGTTATTGACTGGTTCCCATGAGTTGTCCTCCACTGGGTAGCCCTGCCATTTAATCAGATATTGTAACTGATTTCTATACAACCTGGAATCTAAAATCCTTTCCACCACAAATTCTTCCTGACCATCGACTAGCACTGGGTCAGGGCAAGGAGAAGAACGTCCAGGAAACGTATTGGGTGTCGCAGCCTTTAGTAGGGATACATGAAAGACAGGGTGAATTCTCATAGTTCTGGGCAGTTGAAGACGACAAGCAACGGCACTTATAATTTTACTGATTTTATAGGGTCCAATGTACTTATGTCCCAACTTAGACGATGGAATCCTTAACTTAAGATTTCTGGTTGACAGCCAGACCAAGTCTCCTACCTTGAAAGCTGGTGCAGGTTTACGAAATTTATCTGCTGCTTTCTTGTACCTTTCCTGAGCCGATTCCAGATTCTCCTTTAGAAGATCCATATTCTTCTGTAAAGACGTGATTCTTTCAGCCACTGCTGGTAAAGGCGTTTCTATGGGAAATCGTGGTAGAATGTTAGGATGATAACCTAGATTAGAGTAAAAAGGAGACTGCTTAGTGGAGGCACTCTGAGAGTTGTTATACGAGAACTCAGCTAATGGAAGTAGATCCACCCAATCATCCTGTAGGTGGCAGATAAAGCAGCGGAGATACTGCTCCAGGGTTTGATTGGTTCGTTCGGTCTGTCCATTAGTCTGGGGATGAAAAGCAGAAGAAAGGTTTACTTTAATGTCCAATGCTGCACAGAAATTTTGCCAAAACCTAGAAGTGAATTGCACCCCTCGATCCGAAATAACCTCATCCGGTACTCCATGTAAGCGAAACACATCTTTAATCATCAAATCTGATGTCTGTTTTGCAGTGGGTAAGCCGACACAAGGGATAAAATGAGCTGCCTTTGTTAGACGGTCAACCACCACTAGAATGGTGTTCTTCCTTGAGAGGTTGGTAACTCCACAATGAAGTCCATAGAAATGGATCCCCACGGGCGGGACGGGGTGGGAAGAGGCTGTAACAGACCAGTTGGTGAGGAGCGAGGTGTTTTGCATCTTGCACAGACTTCACATGAAGTGACATAGTTTAAAACATCCTTCCTGCAAGTGGGCCACCAAAAGAAACGAGAGAGAAATTCCTGTGTCTTTAGAATTCCTCTATGCCCAGCTATCTTGGAATCGTGAATGAGTTGCAATACTCTCAATCTGACTGTTTCAGGAATATACAGGCGTTGTCCCTGAATCCACACACCATTCTTAAAGACAAGACTTACGTCCCTTGGGGGTTGTGCCAAAAAGGAATCCGCATGGTATGCTTCCTTGATGTCCTTAAGTAGGTCTTGATTATGAATTACTCCTAGGAATCTAGAGTCAGGAAGAATAGTCTTAGGAGGAGTAATTGGACGTGTCTCTGCTGAGTAAATCCTAGAGAGTGCATCAGCCTTTCCATTGCGCGATCCTGGTCTATAAGAAATGATAAAATTAAATTGGTTTAAGAAAAGATTCCAGCGAGCCTGGCGAGGAGTCAGGCACTTAGCCGACCTGATAAATTCAAGGTTACGATGGTCTGTCAGGACGACTATTTGCTGTGCAGCTCCCTGAAGAAGGTGTCTCCATTCTTTGAAGGCGGCAATAATGGCCAACTACTCTCTATTGCCCACATCGTAGTTCCTCTCAGCCGAAGACAACTGCTGGGAAAAGAAAGCACAGGGATGCAAGACATTCTTCTCACCTGTTCTCTGAGAGAGTATAGCTCCAACGGCACAGTCTGAAGCATCCACCTCTATTATGAAGGCAAGCTCGGGGTTGGGATGTACTAGGATAGGTGCAGTGGTAAATTTATCTTTTAGACGGGAAAATGCTTCCTGGGCTTGGGGAGTCCAGGAGAACCTAGACTCTTTCCGGGTAAGTTGGGTGATAGGTGACACTACCTCCGAGAAATTTCTAATGAAACGTCTATAGAAGTTGGCAAACCCGATGAAGCGCTGTACCTCCTTCACATTTCTAGGACTTGGCCAATCCTTGATGGCTTGGGTTTTGCTTCCATCCATACTAATTCCTTGTGTAGACAGTACATACCCCAGAAATTGAATTTCGGTCCTATGGAATTCACACTTTTCAAGTTTGATGTAAAGATGATTTTGTCTTAGACGTTCCAAGACCATTCTCACATGTCCATGATGTTCCTCTGTGGAGTTAGAAAAAATTAGAATATCATCCAAATAAATTACCACGAATGTATCTAGGAGATCCCTGAAGATGTCATTCATCAAGTGTTGGAAAGTGGCTGGGGCGGTACTCAGACCAAAAGGCATAACTAGATATTCAAAGTGTCCATAGCGTGACCTGAATGCAGTCTTCCATTCATCCCCAGGTCTAATACGGACTAAGTTATAGGCCCCACGAAGATCTAGTTTAGAGAAAATTTTGGCATGTCGCACTCTCTCCAATAACTCAGGGATTAAAGGCAATGGATAACTCTTTCTAATAGTAACCTTATTGAGTTCCCTATAGTCTACGCATGGTCTCAGAGATCCATCTTTCTTCTTTACAAAGAAGATGGGTGCACCTGCAGGAGATTTAGAGGGGCGTATGAAGCCCTTGGCTAGATTTTCATCTATGTAATCCTTTAAAGCCTTTAGCTCGGGCCCCGCCAGGGGGTAGATCTTACCAAAAGGTATCTCTGCTCCAGGCAATAATTCAATTGGACAATCATATGGACGGTGAGGAGGAAGCTGGTCAGCGTTCTTCTTGTCACATAAATCCACATAGTCCTGGTATACAGCTGGTAGTTCAGGGACTGACATGATTCCTTTAGGAACAGAGCAAGCTGAAACTTTTGGACTCATCTGTTTCTCTGGAAAGTGTAATTCCTTGGTCTCCCAGTTAATGGTAGGATTCTGAGCCTGCAGCCATGGTAGCCCTAGAATAATGGGAAAGTGGGGAGAAGAGATAAGCATAAAGGACAGTTTCTCTTGATGATCTTTACCCATAAGAACCCTCAAAGGCTCTGTTTCCTGATCCACTGGTCCAGAGGTCAGCAGGGAGCCATCCACAGTTTCCATCTGTACTGGAGTAGCCTTCTTCACTGAACGTATCCCCTGTTTCAGAGCAAAGGAGACATCCATAAAATTTCCACTTGCCCCTGAGTCGATCATAGCAGAGCTAGACACCCAAGTTGAGTCAACCCAGAGTTTGATGGAAAGAAAGCAATGAGAATTGTTTTTCTTACAACTCAGCTGGGACACCGCTGAGGAAACTTGAAAAATGGCAGCGTTTACACAGTCAACGTCCTCAGAGGTAACGGAGTTTAAGTCCGAGAAATCAAGATCTGTTGCTGCAGATCTCTCTGGAGCCTGAGGCTCGGACCTGACAGATCCCCTCTCGCAACACTCACAGTGAATGAGTGCTGCAGTAGTCTTACGAGAACGGCTGGGGCAGTTTATAATGAAGTGCCCTGACTTACCACAATAGAAACATAGATTCTCCTTAAAACGATGTTCCTTGCGTGCATCACTAACCCGTCGTTGTAAAGAGTCTACCTGCATGGGTTCAGGTTCAGGTTCCGTGTAATCCTACTCAAAGGTTCCTTAGCTGGAGAGGAAGGTAGGAAAAGGTTAGTGCGATTGCTTTCAAACCATCTCTCTTGCCTGCGTTCAGTCAGACGAGTATCAATACGGATGCAGTAGTTAATAAAGTCACCTAACGCAGTGGGAGGGTCGGCACGAGCAAGTTCATCCTTAATCAGTGGAGATAACCCCTTTCGAAAAATAGATTTTTTGGCGGAACTGTCCCAGGTGGTATCAAGAGCCCATCTCCTGAAATCCAAGGCATATTCAGCTACCGAGTGCTTACCTTGGCGCAAAGCTAACATGGCTGCTTCAGCTGTTGCACCTCGATTGGGGTCATCAAACACCTGCCCCATGGCTGAAATAAAATCATCAAGGTGATTCAAACAATCATCCTCAGTCTCAATCAGAGGGTTTGCCCACATTAAAGCCTTGTTGGTAAGCAACATAATTATAGTAAGCACCTTAGATCGTTCAGTGGGAAATTGTGAAGCATGTGCAGAAAAAAAAAGATTGCATTGATTAATAAATCCCCTGAATTTCTCACGTTCACCGCCAAAACGAAAAGGGGGCAACTTGGGAATCCCAGAACTCGGGGCTACGGCAGGAGCCTGGACTCGCCCCTCTAGAACCTCAATCCTGGCTCGCAAATCCTGGGCAGTCTGTCCAAACACTTGCAAATTGTGATTAGTGAGGTCCTGTAGGCTTGAAAAACGGGTCTTTATATTCTGCAAATCTGCAAGGATATTATCAGTCACTCCGCAAAGTTCCTTTATGCGGGCCTCCATTTTTCAGATCTTTTAAGACAGGAGTACTGGAAGAAGAGGAGAGGAGAAAAAAAAAAAACAATAGTGTTTACCTGTGGTAACACTGCAGAGAGAAAAAAAATTAAGGGAACTGCTCACCTGGAATGGTTGTGAGAAGTCACAACCACTATCATCACATAAAGTTCACCCGGACATCTGATATCCACAGTTACAGCAGACAAAAAAAAGAGAAAAGAAAAAAAAAACCAATAGTGTTTACCTGTGGTAACACTGCAGAAAAAAAAAACACTTAAGGGAATTGCTCACCTGGAATGGTTGTGAGAAGTCACAACCACTGTCATCACAGAAAGTACAACCGGACATCCGATATCCACAGTTACAGCAGACACAGCCTTTCCAGACCCAGCAGACACTAACGTTTTGGCTTCAGAATCTTGTAATGTATGTAGTACAGTTCATATAGCGTCTTGTGCTTGGGTGCGATGAAAATACATGAGACACAGGTTTTATATAGAAAGTCTTGTATTACTTCATACAAGTTGGCAAAAATAGTCACACAGTTTGCAGACACAGAAGCAGGAGACACAGCAGGCCAGAGTAATCTAAGCTCAGCAATCACTCTCCACAACAGGTTCAGGATCTTATTTTCTGTTACCATAAGTCCATGCAAACGTGGGTCTTTTTAAGAGCAGGGTTCAGAGTCCACAAGTGCTTCAGAGTTCCTCAGTAGGAATAGCTGGAGTACAAGGTCCAAGGCTTCAGGAGTCAGATCACAGGTTCACTGCAGGCTAGATTCTGAAGCACTGATTGCTCAGCTGTGGCTGCTTAAGAAGCAAAAGGAGAGAATCAGGGCGGGAACATGCAAGCTGGAAACTCCATTTTGACTGAGGGCAAGATAGCTGCAGCAAGACAGAAAGTAAAATGGCTGACGAACAAACTGAGTTTCAGGAACATGTACACAGAACCTTACACATACCTTGCGAAAGAATCGGAGCATTCAGCCCATATTGAATAAGTGGGGTTTGCGATCGTTAAATCAGTGCAATATCTATACTGATCACAAGTAAGGTGCCGCTAATATTCTCAAACCATATGCAAAACCATGTAGGCAGGAGTTGGTTATAATCAATATAAGGTCAAGACCTCCTACAATTATCCTACAGGGTGCATATTACCAGGAGTATCGAAGTGCTTACCCATATTGGGAGAAAATTGTGCCGTGCCAGGAACGTGCCCCGACGCACGTTTCGCTAAACCAGCTTCTTCGGGGGGCAGTCATACTTGTGATCAGTAAAGATATTGCACTGATTTAACGATCGCAAACCCCACTTATTGTGGGGATTTACTATCCCCTCTTCTTTAGAAGAAATTGGCTGATCCCTCCAAACCCACCTTATATCCCAAACACCACTGTTACTATTATTCTCCTTCATTTATTTTGAGGAAGAATTTTTGGTGAAGTGCGCATTTTACTGTTTTTTGTATACGTGTTCCAGGATATTTTTCTTGCTCCGTCACTATTTCACTTGCATTGAAGTAATTATTGTGTATTAATGTTTTTTATATAGCTTTCAATAAAAATCAATTTTTAGATTGAAACTCTTATATGTTTTTGATTCAATATGGGCTGAATGCTCCGATTCTTTCGCAAGGTATGAATATTTAGGGAGTTGCCCTGGTTCAAATTTGGAACCATGTTAAGACACGTCACCCATGATTTTGGTTTAATAAAAAAAAAAAAAAAAAAATCTACCTGAGGGTCTACAGATAAGGGCTTCCGCTTTGGCGGGGGATGGTCTTCTATGTCCCTGTCATCCTCAACATCAATTTTCCTCAACTCTTTCTCATAGTCATCATCGTTGGACTCAGATAAAACTCCATACTTGTTGAACACGACCATCACACCTGCAGGATTTGGAGCCTTCTTACTCGCACTCTGACCGGTGTCATATTTTGCCTCAGGTTTACGGGAGGACGTGTTCTTTTTCTTTCTTTTGTTATGATTACTGCTCCAGTCATCAGATACAGACAGTGATGCTGAAGGGAGGGCTACCTGAGGCTGCTGGGGCCTGAGGGACGACCTCCATGTTCCCCTCTGCACCCTCCTGCTCTGGTGTTACATGAGTGGACTCCTGGTGGGCATCTGTACTGGTCAGCATCTCTCCTGACATTGAATCCTCCTCCCCATGCGCCCCTATCACCACATCCTCATCCTCCTGAGCCTCTGCCCCTGCCATCACATCCTCATCAGGGAAGACTCTGCAGATGTTGTGCCAGGCGTCTGGACAGTCCCTGTGAGCGTGGCCCATCTGACCACAGAGGTTGCACCTGACGTCCTGGCAGTCTGCAGCAACATGGCCGATTGCCCCACACAGACTGCACTTCACCACAGTACAGACGTTAGCCAGATGACCTTTCCCACCACATTTGAAGCACTTTCTGGGCTGCCCGGGGTAATAACATCTTCCCTTCTCCCTCCCAATGAAGGAGTTGGGTAAGTGGGCAGTGATGTTATTATACTGCTGCAGTTTCACTACAGCTTTCCACCCATTGTCCAGATACCGTCCTCATCTCTGACCTTGGTGAGTCCAGAGACAAGGTCACAGTGTCTCCGGAGCCACACCTCGATGTCCTGTGGGGGAACGGCCTCATTCCAGAAGGTGACATTTACTGTGACTGTGTCCGGCCTGGAGATAGGAACCATCATAAACTTATTCCAGCCCTCAGCATCCCTGAACTTGGGGTAACTGGCCCAGAATCTGTCCAGGTCAGACGAGAGCTTGAAGCTGACCTCATAGCCCTGCCTGTCCTGAAGATTAGACACCGCCAGTATCTGATTAACCTCAAACCCCATCTGGCCGCAGAGCAGCTCTCTCACCACATACCTGCGTTGTGGCAGATCCTCTTTGGCACCTAAGTATTTAAACCGCACCACATTAATGCGTTTGAATGTCTGGCCAGTATACCTGGCGCTGGAAGTGAAGGATGGGGCGCCGCGGCTCCAGTCATTCCTGGGGGGCACCTGACGGGTCACACTGGGTTGACTGACAGGGAGAGGGCCTGCAGCAGGGGGGGCTGTCACCTTGTGGACTAGATGGTAAAGGGGGATAGTCACACATATCATGCACATTATCATTAGCAGCATCATTATCATCAGACAGTGTCACATCAATTACAGAATGTGAAACCCCTCCAACCCCCGACCCCATGGACACAGCATCACCAGCCACAGTCTGTGCCCCAGCCTCATCAGCACAAACAGTCCCCCATATACTGTCCTGCTCCTTTGTGGGGCATTCTGGGACCTGTGGTGCCTCAGCAGGAGTCTGAAGTGTATGTTCTTGTTCACATTCAGCTGCCTCAGCCTCATCAGCACAAACAGTCCCCCATATACTGTCCTGCTCCTGTGTGGGGCACTCTGGGACCTGTGGTGCCTCTGCTGGAGTCTGAAGTGTATGCTTCTGTTCACACTTCGCTGCTTGCTGCTGCGGTTGTTTTCCCTCCTGGAAGCAGAAGCGGGCAGCCTGTAACACTGGTCGTGTCCGCTGCTGGGGGGTCCCGTCCTGAACATCAGGGGTCCTGGTCTCTACAGCACAGCCCTGCTTATAGGAGGCGAACCGCTCCCGGTTCCTGTAGGTCTCTGCCAGGGGCCCCATGCCCTCCATCACAGACTCAATGTCCTGCACAACACTAGCCAGCTGTACACCCAGTGTGTTCAGTCTCAGGTCATACGCATCATTACAGGCAGGATTAGTGGTCTTTAGGGTATAGATAAAGTCTACTTCCATTTGCAGGGCTTTTTTTTGCTGCTGTAACTCACCCAGTTTTCTGACCAGTCCCGGTATCTCATCCGCTAGCTGCAGCTCAGGTGCACGCGCCGGCTCCACAGCTTTAGTCTTCACCACGGGTACAGGGCTTCTGAACACAGTCCTGTGCGGTTCTACCACAGATGGTTTTGTGGCTCCTTGGCTGGATGCAGGCTCCGCAGCAGGTTTATCGCTGCCACCTGACTGCGACCGTGTGCGTCCTGACCGCGCCATACTGCCATGCTGCTGTAAGTTCTCCTGGATGGTTTGTCTTTCCAAAGACGTCCGTCTCTGCCTGGGAGCAGGAGAGGTGATCTGCACAGCTGGGGCTGATCTCACCTGTGCACCTGGCAGGAGCTGCTTGCTGACTGGGGAGTTACCTGACTTCACATTGTGCTGTAACCCATCACTGACCGACACTTTTCCTTCTTGCTTCTTTGCTGGACTTGGAGAAGGTTTTCCTCCCAAAACTTTACTGACGGCTTTTTCCTCCTTCACAGAACTGCTGCAGCTTTGGCTCGCTGCATTCACTGGTCTGACAGTGGCTCTCGGATTAACATTCCCATTAGGAGAGGCCTGGGAGGCTTGTCCCAGTGTAGGCCGGGAAGCCTGGGCCTTGCCTGGGGAGCTTCCCCGCCCAGGGTGGCCCCTCCCTGGGCTTGCTCCAGACATCAGGAGAGCTACAAACACACAACCTCTCAGCTAGGAGGCAGTATTATAGTAGTTATATTCCTGTATATAGGGGCAGTATTATAGTAGTTATATTCTTGTACATAGGAGCAGTATTATAGTAGTTATATTCTTGTACATAGGAGCAGTATTATAGTAGTTATATTCTTGTACATAGGGGCAGTATTATAGTAGTAGTTTTATTCTTGTACATAGGGAGCAGTATTATAGTAGTTATATTCTTGTACATAGGGGCAGTATTATAGTAGTTTTATTCTTGTACATAGGAGCAGTATTATAGTAGTTATAGTTTGTACATAGGGGGCAGTATTATAGTAGTTATATTCTTGTACATAGGGGGCAGTATTATAGTAGTTATATTCTTGTACATAGGGGCAGTATTATAGTAGTTATATTCTTCTACATAGGGGCAGTATTATAGTAGTTTTATTCTTGTACATAGGAGCAGTATTATAGTAGTAATATTCTTGTATATAGGGGCAGTATTATAGTAGTTTTATTCTTGTACATAGGAGCAGTATTATAGTAGTTATATTCTTGTATATAGGGGCAGTATTATAGTAGTTATATTCTTGTACATAGGAGCAGTATTAGTAGTAGTTATATTCTTGTACATAGGAGCAGTATTATAGTAGTTATATTCTTGTACATAGGAGCAGTATTATATAGTAGTTTTATTCTTGTACATAGGAGCAGTATTATAGTAGTTATATTCTTGTACATAGGGCAGTATTATAGTAGTTATATTCTTGTATATAGGGCAGTATTATAGTAGTTATATTCTTGTACATAGGGCAGTATTATAGTAGTTATATTCTTGTAATAGGGGCAGTATTATAGTAGTTATATTCTTGTACATAGGGGCAGTATTATAAGTAGTTATATTCTTGTACATAGGAGCAGTATTATAGTAGTTATATTCTTGTACATAGGGCAGTATTATAGTAGTTATATTCTTGTACATAGGAGCAGTATTATAGTAGTTTTATTCTTGTACATAGGAGCAGTATTATAGTAGTTATATTCTTGTACATAGGAGCAGTATTATAGTAGTTATATTCTTGTACATAGGGGCAGTATTATAGTAGTTATATTCTTGTACATAGGAGCAGTATTATAGTAGTTTATAGTTTGTACATAGGAGCAGTATTATAGTAGTTTTATTCTTGTACATAGGAGCAGTATTATAGTAGTTATATTCTTGTACATAGGGGCAGTATTATAGTAGTTATATTTCTTGTACATAGGGGCAGTATTATAGTAGTTATATTCTTGTATATAGGGGCAGTATTATAGTAGTTATATTCTTGTACATAGGGGCAGTATTATAGTAGTTATATTCTTGTACATAGGGGCAGTATTATAGTAGTTATATTCTTGTACATAGGGGCAGTATTATAGTAGTTATATTCTTGTACATAGAGGCAGTATTATAGTAGTTATATTCTTGTACATAGGAGCAGTATTATAGTAGTTATATTCTTGTACATAGGGCAGTATTATAGTAGTTATATTCTTGTACATAGGAGCAGTATTATAGTAGTTATATTCTTGTACATAGGGCAGTATTATAGTAGTTATATTCTTGTACATAGGAGCAGTATTTAGTAGTAGTTTATTTGTACATAGGAGCAGTATTATAGTAGTTATATTCTTGTACATAGGGCAGTATTATAGTAGTTATATTCTTGTACATAGGAGCAGTATTATAGTAGTTATATTCTTGTACATAGGAGCAGTATTATAGTAGTTATATTCTTGTACATAGGGGCAGTATTATAGTAGTTATATTCTTGTACATAGGGGCAGTATTATAGTAGTTATATTCTTGTACATAGGGCAGTATTTAGTAGTTATTCTTGTAATAGGGCAGTATTATAGTAGTTATATTCTTGTACATAGGAGCAGTATTATATAGTATATATTCTTGTACATAGCAGTATTATAGTAGTTTAATTCTTGTACATAGACAGTATTATAGTAGTTATATTCTTGTACATAGGGCAGTATTATAGTAGTTATATTCTTGTACATAGGGCAGTATTATAGTAGTTATATTTTGTACATAGGGCAGTATTATAGTAGTTATATTCTTGTACATAGGAGCAGTATTATAGTAGTAGTTTGTACATAGAGCAGTTTATAGTAGTTTATTCTTGTACATAGGAGCAGTATTATAGTAGTTATATTCTTGTACATAGGGCAGTATTATAGTAGTTATATTCTTGTACATAGGGCAGTATTATAGTAGTTATATTCTTGTACATAGGGCAGTATTATAGTAGTTATATTTTGTACATAGGGGCAGTATTATAGTAGTTATATTCTTGTACATAGGGGCAGTATTATAGTAGTATATTCTTTACATAGGCAGTAATAGTATAGTTATATTCTTGTAATAGGCATGTATGATATATAATATTCCTTGTACAAGGGCAGTAATTATGTATTATATTCTTGTACAAAGGCAGTATTATAGTAGTTATATCTTAATAGGGCAGTATTATAGTTAATATTTTGTACATAGATGCAGTAATTATAGTAGTTATATTGTACATAGGCAGTATTATAGAGTTATTCCTTGTACATGGGAGCAGTTTATATAGTTATATTCTGTACATATGGCAGTATTATAGTAGTTAAATTCTTGTACATAGGGCAGTATATATAGTTATATTCTTGTCATAGGGAGCAGTATTATAGTAGTTATATTCTGTACATAGCAGTATATATAGAGTTATATTCTTGTACATAGGGCAGTATTATATAGAAAACTAGATCTGAACTGAAAAAGTAAGTTAATGTGTATGCAAAATGTAATGCATATTAACACATGACCATTACACAGAAAAACAGGCACAAAAAAAAAATATCCAAAATGAAATAAAAAATCTTTTTGCAAAAATGCATGAAGGTAGTAATAATCATAAGGTATTTAGTAAACATAATTTTGATCAAAATAATGTACAAGCCATCCCGCCACGTCAAGGCAACCCTCTGTGGGACAGTCCTACTCTAATATTGAAACCTTTCCACTTGTCAAGTGACTTAAATGTGAACAAGGGCAGAGGGACTGAACCACCAGTTGAAGCTCTGCCAGACAGGATGGATTTTCTCAACTCAGAAAACAGGGCGGTCACACCCTTATATGCACGGAATGCACTATGAACTACATAGAAAACTAGATCTGAACTGAAAAAGTAAGTTAATGTGTATGCAAAATGTAAATGCATATTAACACATGACCATTACACAGAAAAACAGGCACAAAAAAACAAATATCCAAAAATGAAATAAAAAATCTTTTTGCAAAAATGCATGAAGGTAGTAATAATCATAAGGGTATTTAGTAAACATAATTTTGATCAAAATAATGTACAAGCCATCCCGCCACGTCAAGGCAACCCTCTGTGGGACAGTCCTACTCTAATATTGAAAACCTTTCCACTTGTCAAGTGACTTAAATGTGAACAAGGGCAGAGGGACTGAACCCACCAGTTGAAGCTCTGGCCAGACAGGATGGATTTTCTCAACTCAGAAAACAGGGCGGTCACACCCTTATATGCACGGAATGCACTATGAACTACATAGAAAACTAGATCTGAACTGAAAAAGTAAGTTAATGTGTATGCAAAATGTAAATGCATATTAACACATGACCATTACACAGAAAAACAGGCACAAAAAAACAAATATCCAAAAATGAAATAAAAAATCTTTTTGCAAAAATGCATGAAGGTAGTAATAATCATAAGGGTATTTAGTAAACATAATTTTGATCAAAATAATGTACAAGCCATCCCGCCACGTCAAGGCAACCCTCTGTGGGACAGTCCTACTCTAATATTGAAAACCTTTCCACTTGTCAAGTGACTTAAATGTGAACAAGGGCAGAGGGACTGAACCCACCAGTTGAAGCTCTGGCCAGACAGGATGGATTTTCTCAACTCAGAAAACAGGGCGGTCACACCCTTATATGCACGGAATGCACTATGAACTACATAGAAAACTAGATCTGAACTGAAAAAGTAAGTTAATGTGTATGCAAAATGTAAATGCATATTAACACATGACCATTACACAGAAAAACAGGCACAAAAAAACAAATATCCAAAAATGAAATAAAAATCTTTTTGCAAAAATGCATGAAGGTAGTAATAATCATAAGGGTATTTAGTAAACATAATTTTGATCAAAATAATGTACAAGCCATCCCGCCACGTCAAGGCAACCCTCTGTGGGACAGTCCTACTCTAATATTGAAAACCTTTCCACTTGTCAAGTGACTTAAATGTGAACAAGGGCAGAGGGACTGAACCCACCAGTTGAAGCTCTGGCCAGACAGGATGGATTTTCTCAACTCAGAAAACAGGGCGGTCACACCCTTGTTCACATTTAAGTCACTTGACAAGTGGAAAGGTTTTCAATATTAGAGTAGGACTGTCCCACAGAGGGTTGCCTTGACGTGGCGGGATGGCTTGTACATTATTTTGATCAAAATTATGTTTACTAAATACCCTTATGATTATTACTACCTTCATGCATTTTTGCAAAAAGATTTTTTATTTCATTTTTGGATATTTGTTTTTTTGTGCCTGTTTTTCTGTGTAATGGTCATGTGTTAATATGCATTTACATTTTGCATACACATTAACTTACTTTTTCAGTTCAGATCTAGTTTTCTATGTAGTTCATAGTGCATTCCGTGCATATAAGGGTGTGACCGCCCTGTTTTCTGAGTTGAGAAATCCATCCTGTCTGGCCAGAGCTTCAACTGGTGGGTTCAGTCCCTCTGCCCTTGTTCACATTTAAGTCACTTGACAAGTGGAAAGGTTTTCAATATTAGAGTAGGACTGTCCCACAGAGGGTTGCCTTGACGTGGCGGGATGGCTTGTACATTATTTTGATCAAAATTATGTTTACTAAATACCCTTATGATTATTACTACCTTCATGCATTTTTGCAAAAAGATTTTTTATTTCATTTTTGGATATTTGTTTTTTTGTGCCTGTTTTTTTAGGGGCAGTATTATAGTAGTTATATTCTTATACATAGGAGCAGTATTATAGTAGTTATATTCTTGTACATAGGGGCAGTATTATAGTAGTTATATTCTTGTACATAGGAGCAGTATTATAGTAGTTATATTCTTATACATAGGAGCAGTATTATAGTAGTTATATTCTTATACATAGGAGCAGTATTATAGTAGTTATATTCTTGTACATAGGGGCAGTATTATAGTGGTTATATTCTTGTACATAGGAGCAGTATTATAGTAGTTATATTCTTGTACATAGGGGCAGTATTATAGTAGTTATATTCTTGTACATAGGGGCAGTATTATAGTGGTTATATTCTTGTATATAGGAGCAGTATTATAGTAGTTATATTCTTATACATAGGAGCAGTATTATAGTAGTTATATTCTTATACATAGGAGCAGTATTATAGTAGTTATATTCTTGTACATAGGGGCAGTATTATAGTGGTTATATTCTTGTACATAGGAGCAGTATTATAGTAGTTATAGTCTTGTACATAGGAGCAGTATTATATAGTAGTTATATTCTTGTACATAGGGGCAGTATTATAGTAGTTATATTCTTGTACATAGGAGCAGTATTATAGTAGTTATATTCTTATACATAGGAGCAGTATTATAGTAGTTATATTCTTGTACATAGGGGCAGTATTATAGTGGTTATATTCTTGTATATAGGAGCAGTATTATAGTAGTTATATTCTTGTACATAGGGAGCAGTATTATAGTAGTTATATTCTTGTACATAGGGGCAGTATTATAGTAGTTATATTCTTGTACATAGGGGCAGTATTATAGTAGATATATTCTTGTATATAGGGGCAGTATTATAGTAGTTATATTCTTGTACATAGGGGCAGTATTATAGGAGTTATATTGTCCATTTTGTCATTAAAACATGAATAGTTTCTAATCCACAATGATATGATCCCTCGTGGATTGCGGCCTCCGGAGTCTGCCGATTACCAGCCAATTTTAATTAAGTTTTGATTGGTTGGTCTTGTATTTTCCATTGTTCCCATTTTATTTTCTCCTTTTAATTTGAGGTAACTGGTTTCTCATTCAAATATAATTATCTGTTTAATTAAGAAAGGTTTATGAAGGTTTTCCTTTTCCGTTCACTGGGGGTCTGGAGCTTCGTGCACTCAGTAGCCCCGATCCTTCCCTTTCTCGGGCCATCAGAACCATGGTCCGTTCTATGTACCCCACAGCTGATTCTGTTTCATTATAGGGAGCTGGCGCTCTCCAGGAAGCTCGACCAGAAATTAGCAGAGAATTAGGGGGCTGTTTTGGCTGAGCGCCAGAGTTTAAACTAATTGGACACAGGAGGGTTAAATCCCGTTTTGTTGGATTGAACTTCTGCTCCGACCCAGGAAAACGCTTCTTCATTAAAAATTCCTAAATTGTCTCTGAACCTGTGATGAAATCTTAAAGGGATTAATTATTATCCGCTGCCTCCGATACCGGACGCGGTCTGATACGAGATCTGTGAGGAACGTGCTGGAGAGAAGGGTCCAGACTGCAAACGCTCTGCACTCGTCACATTGGACTTTGTGTCAGAAGTTTTGTTAAATGGAATCAAAACTTCATCTCTTTGTAAGAACTTTATACATTTTCTGAAAAAAAATTAGATCTGATGACGGCATTTAAAGTCGTAGCGCAGAGAATAGCGCAAAGTTATAATGAGTGAGCACTGTGGATATCACTGTTATTATGGGGACACTGTGGATATCTCTGTTATTATGGGGACACTGTGGATATCTCTGTTATTATGGGGAGCACTGTGGATATCTCTGTTATTATGGGGACACTGTGGATATCTCTGTTATTATGGGGAGCACTGTGGATATCACTGTTATTATGGGACACTGTGGATATCACTGTTATTATGAGGAGCACTGTGGATATCACTGTTATTATGGGGACACTGTGGATATCACTGTTATTATGGAGACACTGTGGATATCGCTGTTATTATGGGGACACTGTGGATATCTCTGTTATTATGGGGAGCACTGTGGATATCGCTGTTATTATGGGGACACTGTGGATATCTCTGTTATTATGGGGAGCACTGTGGATATCACTGTTATTATGGGGACACTGTGGA
>JARQOD010002764.1:0-73423 GCA_033576555.1 Oophaga sylvatica | reverse complement strand
GGGGCAGCGCAGGGCCTGGTACAGTTAGTGCTGGAGTGTGCATGCAGCACAGTGGCGAGAGACAGCATTAAAGGTGAAGTCTATTGAAATAGCAACAGAAAAAAAAAAAAGTGTGTGTCAGCAGAAACGTCTGTTTGGAGCAGTCTTGGAGAGACAGTGGCCCTGATAGGGTCTGCAGAGAGAAAATGTATGCACAGCAAAGCTGAACTTGTTGTGAAAATGACTGTGGAATGTGCAGCAGCAAAAGAAAAGTTTGTGGAGCAGTCTTAAAGAGACAGTAGCCCTAATAGACTTTGCAAAGGAAAAAAAAAAAAAAAAAGTGGTTGCACAGCAAGGCTGAATTTTCTGTGGAAAAAAAAGCTGTGTAGTGTGTATGTCTTGAGTGAAGACTGCCGTTGTTAAGACAGAGAAGTCTGACAGCATGGATGACAGCATGGAGGCGCTGTTTGAACAAATGGCACAAGTTAATGTGCAACATAAAACTGCCGTGGTTGAGACAGATAAGTCCGCAGTATGGAGGAACTCGTTGAGTACCTGGTGCAGGCCCAGCGAAGCATGGAGCAGCAGCGCCTGCAGCACCAGCAGCACATGCAGCAGGCCCAGCAGCAATTCCTGCAGCAGCAGCAGGAGAATAACCGGTTATTTGTTGAGCAGATGACAGCACCAAAAAAGGATTTCGGTGCCGCGTCCCGAAGTAATGTTGTGAAGGCACCGGCGTTGTCCGCTATAAAGAAGGCGGTAAGACGGTCCTTGAGAAAAATGACACCTCGTGATGATGTGGAGGTATATCTTACTAGGTTTGAGAGACTGGCAGAGAAGGAGAATCTGCCACTATCTGAATGGGCCATGGTGGTCGTACCCTATCTGATTGGGGAACCCCAAAAAGTCTGGGCTGACCTGAGCAAGCAGGACAGCGAAGACTATGCAAAGTTGAAAGCGGCGATTCTTACCCGGCTGGGTGTTACGGTTGCAGCCCGTGCCAGGAGAGTTCGTGACTGGAGATACAGTTGGGAGTCTGCAGTCAGCAGGCCTGATTATGGAGTTGAAAAGGTGATAGTGGACCGCTACACCCAAGCACGTCCTCCTGAGGTACAGCCGTCTGAGAGGTCATCACTTCGGAGTTCCCGGACGCTGAACTCTCGCGGTAAGAGCGTTCCAGCTGTTGGGGACATGGGGTATGCTGATAAGCGGGTTCAGGCCCGAGGGGACATGTGGGTGGGAGAGTGTGATGGACAGTGTTGGAGCTGGCGTGAAATTGCAGCCAACTGTCCAATAGAGGGGGAGCCTATGTGTTGTGATGTTGGCAGATCCCTCTCTCCCTGCGCAGAGCCTGTGTGTGTGTCCACCTCAGCCGAAGAGACTGGACCACAGGGGTCCCGGTGGTTGTAAGTGACTGCCCAGCACAGGCCCTCTTGGACTCAGAGAGTCCAGTGACTTCCGTATGTGACAGCCTGAGTGATAGGGACTTCATCCCTGATAAGCACCTGAGTGTGGTGTACATCCATGAAGACACCAAAGTCTACCCAGAGACTGCCGTGGACTTGGTCCCCAAACTCGGGGAGGTTTCATATGAAGTGGGGGTAGTGAAGACCCTGGTGCACCCCGTTATATTGGGTAATGACTTTCCCCGGTCTAAGGATCTCTGGGGGAAAAATGTTTCTGATGGACAGTGTGATGAAGCTCCTACTGAGGGTGCGCAGTCCCGAGGGGCGGAACACAATGCTAGTGGGCCGTTAAACTTATGTGATAATGATGATGACCATGATAATATTGATAATGATAATGATGATCATGATAATGATGATGACCATGATGATGATGCTGATATTGATAATGATGATAATGCTAATCATAATAGTGATGATACTGATGATGACCGTGATAAAAATGAAATTTCTTTGCAGGTGATGTTGGGAGACGAGGATGGTGGTTCTCGGGAACCGAGTGTCCCTGACCTGCCTGGCTCCTGTGACAATTTTGGGAGTGAGCCGGTGCGAGACCCCACTCTTAAAACGGCACAGGAAAATGTAATTGTTCTGAATGAGGTACCCCAAGAGCCTGGCTCTGAGGAGAGGTTTCCTCATGCTGCCATGAACAATAACCTATTGTATAGGGACACTGAAGTCCAGGGAGAGGTCGTGAGTCAGCTCCTGGTACCTGAGCTATATGGAAGTATAGTGCTGGGGTTATCACATAGTCACATACTTGAGGGACCACCTGAGGGAAACCAGGGACCAGATGGTGAAGTTAATGTTGTGGATGACATGTTAACTAAGGTTCCAGATCAAGATGTGAATGAGAATGAATTGTATAACCCTGACAGTGAGCCGGATGTGAATGAGAATGAATTGTATAACCCTGACAGTGAGCAGGATGTGAATGAGAATAAATTGTATAACCCTGAAAGTGAGCCAGATGTGGCTGAGAAAAGGGGTCAGACAGGGATAGTGGTGGTGATAGTGAGTCATCTGATGACAATAAAGCAACCAGTGCAAGTGAGGAAGGCATGGTAGCAGAGGAGATTGAGAGTCCTGAGAGGAAGGCTGAGGCTGACCTTGCAGTCGGTCGGAGGATGGCATCTGAAGATGTTGTACCGTTGGCCGGTTCCCTGGCGAAGACTAAGGTGAAAGACAGGACTCTGAAACTGAACACAGCACAAGTGGATGCTGTTGAAAATGAGAAGTTATCAATGTATGGTGTGGATCTGCATCAGGCCAAGGACTCGGAAGGTGATGCTGCAGAGGTGGAGAAAGCCATGGAAGTGGTGGACACCAGGCCAGGTGCCTCACCAGAGGCTGATGTCTCAAGTGAAGCTGTGAGGAACAAGACTGAAGATGTGGGGAATGACTCTGCCCCGGAATATGTTTCTGTTGGAGACAGCGGCGTGGACGGTGTACTGTCCGGATCCGTGGCTGCGACTCGCGAAGCTCGGGCCGGAAGTTCGGCGCCCGGTGCGCCATCGGAGTTCTCGAGCGACCCAAAGGATCTGGATAAATCCCAAGATGAGATTTTGAGACCTCGGGTTGGCCTTGGTGAGCTCAGGCGCATTTTCATGGAGTCTACACTTGAACCACGTCCCAGTGAGTGGGAGGGGCGATGTGTCGCTCCGTTGCCGCTGCAGATACACGGGAGCTCAGATGGGATGCAGAACGTGGTGGAAAAGAAGACTGATGGTAGGGCTTCTGAGCATGTCCTACCAGAAGAGCCTGAAGAAAGGGCCGAAGACGTAAAGGACGTCCAACAACTACAGGAGAAGATGCGTAGCCATGAGGATCTCCTGGAGAAAGAAGTAAGAGCTCTGAGTCTTATGCAAAGTGAGCCTGTACCAGAAGAGGATAAATTATGTGTACCGACCAAGAAAAACGATCAGCTCCCTCTACAGTGCCAATCGTTTGAACAGTGTGGCTCGGAATGGTCAGAGACCATGACAGAGGCGCTTGGGTTCTGTGAGGTAGAATTTATGAATCAACTGATATTTAAGAAAGTAGATGTGCTAAAGAAAGTTCAGGGGGAATTAGAGAAAACCCCTATACCTCCTGTGACAGTTGGTGACACAGGGTCAGTGCCCCAAAAACAGGAGGTACGAAAGTTTCTGAGGAAGAATCAGCAGAGCTGTTCTGACGTGCCTGGTCGTACTTATCTGGTGAGCCACTATACCGAGACTGAGGCTGGCACTAAAGTCAAGATGAAACAGTGCAGGATACCCGAGGCCCGCAGAGAGTATAGGCCTGGGAGGGTACAGGGTAGTGCGGATGCTTCAGATGAAGAGAAAACTGATGTTGGCTATGACAGTGGTGAGGATGAAGCTGATGAGGGCCATGACTGGTCCAGAGTTCACTGTCTCTGTTGGATTGTTGACCAGCCCTCCGGTCTGGATGACCAGCCCTCCGGTCTGGAGAAGAGGGAGGGGATATGTGAGACAGTGAAGGAATATGTGGTGAATGAGGTGTATATTTCACCTAAGTACCTTGCTGACTGGTATGAGCGAAATGTGTGGCTTTGTAAACCTGGTGGTAAAGAAAGGTCACTACACCTGCCATTCAGTACATGCTTGCAGCTCAGACCTGAATCCACTCAGGGGTTGATTAGGAAGCCAGAAGTAGGTGCTTGTGAGCACAGTCAGAGAGCTCATTCAGTCTGGACAAGGGGTCCAGGCACAGAAGGTGTCTCCAAGAGTGTGGGAGCTGTCTTTAGCCCGGACACAGGGAGGTGTCCTGGCACAAGGAAGCAGTCTCTAAGAGTGTGAGCTATCTCAGTCTGGGTGCAGGAAGTACCCCGGACACAGGAGTAGTCGCAGTGAGAATCCGTGCGAATAGCGACTGAATAGGAGGTGACCTCTCTCAAGTCTGGACATTGGAGTTGCCTTCAGACATAAAGAGGAGTGTCTGTGAAACTCCATACTGGTAACATATATCATATGTGTTGTTTTGGGCACAGACTGGTAGAGTCTGGGTCCCGGATAAAGAGGGCCATCTATCTAAGTGTAATTAGAGGCTAGACAAGCCCAGGTTTTCTGTTTATGATTTGTTTTTATCTGTGTGCTGTGGACTTTAATAAAACTGGTTGCGGCCAGTTTTCACCAAACTGCTGTCTGAATGAACTGTTTCCGTGCCATTCTGTCTACCCAGACAGCGATCCTAGAGCTAAACCCCCCGGAAAGGCTACAATATATATATATATATACAGTACAGACCAAAAGTTTGGACACACCTCATTCAAAGATTTTTCTGTATTTTCATGACTATGAAAATTGTAGAATCACACTGAAGGCATCAAAACTATGAATTAACACATGTGGAATTATACATTACACTGTAATGTATGTAGTACAGTTCATATAGCGTCTTGTGCTTGGGTGCGATGAAAACACAGGAGTCACAGGTTTGATATAGAAAAGTCCTGTATTACTTCATACAAGTTGGCAGAAATAGTCACACAGTTTGCAGACACAGAAACAGGAGACACAGCAGGCCAGAGTAATCCAAGCTCAGCAATCACTCTCCAATACAGATTCAGGATCTTCTTCTCTGTTACCGTAAGTCCATGCAAACGTGGGTCTTTCAAAGAGCAGGGTTCAGAGTCCACAAGTGCTTCAGAGTTCCTCAGTAGGAATAGCTGGAGTACAAGGTCCAAGGCTTACAGGAGTCAAGTCACAGGTTCACTGCAGGCTAGATTCTGAAGCACTGATTGCTCAGCTGTGGCTGCTTAAGAAGCAAAGGAGAGAATCAGGGCGGGAACATGCAAGCTGGAAACTCCATTTTGACTGAGGGCAAGATAGCTGCAGCAAGACAGAAAGTAAAATGGCTGACGAACAAACTGAGTTTCAGGAATATATACATAGAACCTTACATACACTTTACAAAAAAGTGTGAAACAACTGAAAATATGTCTTATATTCTAGGTTCTTCAAAGTAGCCACCTTTTGCTTTGATTACTGCTTTGCACGCAGAAAAGGTGAACGGATGGACTCTACATGCCTGGTTCCCACCGTGAAGCATGGAGGAGGTGGTGTGATGGTGTGCGGGTGCTTTGCTGGAGACAATGTATATATATATATGAGGTGTAAAATTGTTGAAAAAAAATGCGTGGGCTCCCGCCCTATTTTCTCAACCAGACAGACAAAGCCAGCGAGTGGGGCAGATAATAATAGCCCAGAGAGGGACCATTATTTTTGGCCCCCCCTGGCTACTAACATCTGCCCCCAGACACCCCAGAAAAGGCAAATCTATAATTAGATTCGCCCTTTCTGGCACTTTGCCCGTCTATTCCCAGTGCCCTGTAGCGGTGGCGAATGGGTTAATAAGGGGTTAAAGCCACCTTGCTATTGAAAGGTGAGTTTTAAGCCGGGTTAATAATTGAGAGCTGTCAATTAGACAACTATCAATTATTAATCCTATTGTATGAAATAAAAATAAAGCACACACACTGTTAGGGTCTGCGGAACGCACCAAATATATGAGGTAGAGAGGTGCGTTCGCAGCCCGGGGTCCACCGTGCAGGCGGAACCTGCTGCTAGTAAAATGGAGAAAGTAGCGAACTCTGTTATCCCGCAGAGTCGCTAAAATAAACGCCGTAGCGCGTTGTGGCAATCTATGGCGTCTGAACGCCAGACCCTGAATACGGCAATCAAAACTCCTCACCGGTTACGCCGGTAATCTAGGGCATCTAGGACACCGACCCTGGACAGCTACCATACCAAACTCCTCACCGATTAAGTCGGTATTCTAGTGGCTTATTTCAGCCGGGTCCCTAACCACACATACGCATGATTTTTTTTTTTTTTTTTTTCCCTCAGATGGGAAGTTCCACAGTCAGATAACCAAAACTATAAGGAACTCGACTCCCAAACAGCGTGTACACTTACATAATGCAGCAGCTGTTCCCATCATCATCGGAAAACCAACTTTATTTACAAGCACAAAAAAACACAAAACTAAGACACATTAACAAGATGTTTCCACTTTTTAACTTTCCAAATTCCCTCTGCGTCCTCCTCCCCCCTCTTTCTCTTATCACACACAAAACAAAAATACAATTTTCCCAAAACAATTTTTAAACAATTTTTAACCTCAATCTCCTTCCTCTTAAACACATACACGTTCCTCACATCCCACAACACCTCTTTTATACATGCAAGCATCAACCACAACACTCTCTCCTTTTCTCCACACATACCCAACCCAAACATAAATAACTCAAACGTCAAAAAATTCACATCACACAACTCCTTACACAACGGGCCCAAACCTGAAATCACACTTCTAGCATACTGACAATTCCAAAACAAATGCACCACACTCTCTCTCCCACCACATCCCCTCCTCGGACACATCTCACTCCTCACTAAACCCCGGTTTCTCTGGAAGTCTCTCACCGGTAACACCTCATGCAATGACTGCCACACAATCTCGCGCTGTCTATTTGTCATACCATCCATACGTACCTTCTTCCATACCTTCTGCACATCACTTCCTCTCACCATATAGATACCACATTCCATCTCTCTACACTCAATCATCCTATATACCGCTTTCTTCTTCTCTAACAACCTCACATCCACATCACACAGTTCATACTTCACCAAAAATTTGTAAACCCACACATACCACACAGGCACCTCAAAAGCCACTGGGCACCTTAGATCCCTTTCCCGCCACTTCAAACGGAACAGAAAACTTCCAAACAAATACCTGCACATACATGCACACTTCCCATCCATCCTAATCACACCCAATACAAACACCATAATATTCACGCCAAAAAATACATTCAAATTTGGGAATCCCAGCCCCCCCTTATCCATTCTCTTCATCACAACCTCTCTCCTTGCACGCTCCATACTTGAACACCAAAAAAATACAAACAAAACCCTATTTAATCTTCTAAACACATATAACCTGGTGGAAAAACCACCGCAACATGCAAAAAAATTGGTAACACCACACTCTTAATAACTAAAATTTTACCAAAAAACGTCAAATCTCTCATCTTCCAAAAATTTAACTTGCGCTCCACTCTCTCTCTCACATCCACCCAACTTTCCTCTCCATCCAACTTCTCTGAAAATTTCACACCCAGCACCTTTATCGTTCCACTCACCACATTCACCCCAATATCATTGCTCAGAGTCCTCCCACCAAAAATCTTACATTCAGTCTTCTCCCAATTCACTTTAAACGCAGACGCTCCACAAAAAACGGATACCAACAACTTCACACGACGCACCGAACACTCTGAATCACACAAAACACACACATCATCCATGTAACCATTCACCTTCCACTCCCTCCCCCCCGCCCCCGGCACTTGCACACCCCGAATCACCTTATGGCCTTCCAAAATTCCTTGTCCTCCTTTTCCTCCTGTTGCTTCTCCTTCCTTCTCTCAGCCTCCTTGTCCTCCTGCCGCTTCTCCCTCCGTCTCTCGGCAGGAGTGGGTAGCGCCCTCACAACACTTTGCAGCGCGGCGACTTCGCCTTCCCTCCGCTTCTTCTCCTCCTCCCGCCTCTTAACCTCCTCCTCTCTCTTCCTTTCTTCCTCCCGCCTCCGCTCCTCCTCACGTCTCTTTCTTTCCTCCTCCTCTCTAGTTGACCTCCTCGGCACACCAAACGGGCAGTCTCTATACAGGTGCTCTGAACTGCCACACCTGTCACATTCACGAGGCATAGGACACCTAGCCGCCACATGACCCTCTTGCTTGCAATTACGGCAAACCAACTCCTTGCTACACATGTTTAGCAGGTGCCCGAACTGAAAGCACCTCCTGCAGTATAGTGGCTCCCTGGGTATGACAGGAAGCCCCTATGACCCGCCACTGAAAAGTTCGCTGGTGGGTGGGTGAAACCTCCCAAACAACCTGGGTCCTTCTTCAATTTCACCCGAAACACATACTTGCAGTTGAAAATGCCCAAGACATTTTTCTGCTTCTCCCCTCCCTTCACGTATTCACAGTACCGCTCCAGGAACTGCTCCAGTAGTGCTACTTCTGTATAGGGGTTGTACACAGTCACAGTCACCACTTTTTCCATGAGCCCAAACAGGGGCTCCACCCGCACTCCCTCCAGGCATGGATCACCTTCATTACTTCTGAGCCATTCAAAGACGGTCAAACAGCATCCCTCATTCACAAAGGTTACATCATATGTACCTTGACTCCGGAATTCATTGACGCTGTAGATATCCTGACGATGGGCTCCAGCCTTTCCCTCCAACAGGACACGAACGACGTACACCAGGTTGTTTTTCTCACCACCTTCCACCACCACACGGAACGTATTCTTAATGAACATCCTCAGTCCAGACTGCCGGTACGGATACCGCAGTAGAAAATCAGCAGCACGCTGCCAGCAAAGCCCCTGGATCACTCCAGGAAAACTCGCACCCTCTGACCGCGACACACGATCGCAGCCAAAAGGCCGAGATCACACTGGCGCATAGCATACAATGGTTGATATTAGCGCATGGCAGCCCAGCCATGCTACCCTTTTATAGCAACAGCTACAGGACCTTCCAGGAACAAGGACCAATGAGAAGCTGTTACAAACACACGTAGCTACATGACCTTCCTGGCGGACCAATAGGAGCCGCTGCAGCACCTGAACATGTGACCCCTGATCTCCAATGAGAGATCTCACTCTGGGCATGCTCAGATGGGAAAACGCAGGACTTTGTCTCAAAGATGGCTGCTCCAGCACTGGCTATAATAGCAGATCCAGGAAAGGCAGCAGCAAGTCACTGAACAGTAGAGGAGTGGGCAAGACGCCTGGACCGACGTCTCTGCTGAGCAGGCTCCACTGCGGCCAGAGATGAATGGGAGACCGCAGCGGGACGGGTTCGAGACTCCCCTTGTGCAGCAGCGGGAGCTCGAACCCTAACATTACCCCTCCTAGGCCCCCCCTTCTCTGGGCCTCGCTGCGTTCAAAGGCAGCGATGAGCTGCGGAGCGTGAACATGCTCGGCAGGCTCCCAGGACCTATCCTCAGGCCCATAACCCCTCCAATCCACCAAATAAAATGTTTTGCCTCGTACCACCTTGCACCCAACAATGGCATTCACCTCGTAGTAGTCCGAAGACGAACCCGACGTCCCGGCAGATGACTCAGGCAACCGGGAGATGACCACGGGTTTTAGGAGGGATACATGGAAGGTGTCGGAGATACCAAGGCGAGGCGGAAGGGCCAAACGGTAAACCACAGGCTTCACCTGCTCGAGAACCTTGAAGGGACCCAAATAGCGGGTGCCAATTTAGTGGATTCCACCCGTAGCCTGATGTTTCGGGCGGAGAGCCACACTAGGTCGCCAGGAGAAAATGTCGGAGCGGGACGCCGATGAGCATCAGCAGAAGACCTCATCCTTTCCTTGGAAGCCTGAATGGCATCCTGGGTGCGGTTCCATATGTCCCGTGCTTCCACAGCCCAATCTGCCACCCTGGAGTCAGCGGAAGCAACGGGCATGGGCACCGGTACCCGCGGATGCTGGCCGTAATTTAAGAGGAATGGGGTCTGTCTGGTGGAGTCAGCCACAGCATTGTTTAGCGCAAACTCCGCCCACGGAAGCAGAGATGCCCAGTCATCCTGCCTGGCAGCGACAAAATGTTGCAAGTAGGTGACCAAGGTCTGGTTGGCCCTCTCTACCAACCCATTTGTCTCGGGATGATATGCAGAGGAGAGGTTCAATTCAATGCAGAGTAGATGACACAACTCTCTCCAGAACCGAGAGCAAATTGGGGACCTCGATCGCTGACAATTTTGTTTGGCATACCGTGTAGATGGAAGATGTGTCTGATAAATAATGCTGCCAAGGCCCGTGCGGAAGGTAACCGTGGTAGCGGCACTAAGTGCACCATTTTGGAGAAGTGGTCGGTGATCACCCAAATGATAGTGCAACCCCGAGACCTGGGTAAGCCCACCACAAAGTCCATCCCGACCATCTCCCAGGGCCTGTCTGCCACCGGCAAAGGAAAAAGTAACCCAGCTGGCCGTTGTCGAGGGGACTTGTTCCTGGCGCAGGAGACACACGCCTGAACATACTCCCTGACGTCACGGACCATATGTAGCCACCAGTATGTCCTCGCCAATAGCTCAGTTGTCCTCTTTGCCCCAAAGTGTCCACCCACCCTGGACGAGTGTGCCCAAGAGAGTACCTCCGGTCGCAAATTAGTGGGCACAAAAGTCTTGCCCGGAGGCACAGACTCTAGCGAAACCGGGGCTACAGTTCTCAGGCTTTCTTCAGGGACAATAAGCCGAGGCTCCTCATCCTCCTCCTCTGATGACACTAAGGAGCGAGAGAGAGCGTCGGCCCGAACATTCTTCTCACCGGAGAGAAAATGGAGGGTGAAATGGAACCGAGAGAAGAATAGGGACCATCTGGCCTGGCGAGAATTTGCCGCTGAGCCGTTTGCAAATATACCAAGTTCTTGTGGTCGGTGAAGACTTGGAAGGGAAAACGAGCTCCCTCCAGAAGATGTCTCCACTCTGAGAAGGCCAATTTCATAGCCAGCAACTCCCTGTCCCTGATGGAATAATTCCTCTCTGCTGGTGTAAAGGTCTTAGAAAAGAAGAAGCAGGGATGCTTCCGACCTTGAGCATCCTTTTGATATAGGACTGCTCCAGCACCAACAGAAGAGGCGTCCACCTCTAAAACAAACGGTTTATCAACATCAGGGCGATGTAATATGGGAGCACTGGCAAAATGCGACTTGATGGAAGAGAACGCCTTGGAGACCTCCTCAGACCACAACTTGGGATTTGCTCCCTTCTTGGTGAGGGCTACCAAGGGAGCTACCAAAGTCGAGAAATGGGGAATGAACTGGCGATAATAATTAATGAACCCCATAAAGCGCTGCACCGCTTTAAGAGAATGGGGTTCTTGCCAGTCCATTACAGCTGTAGTTTGGCAGGATCCATAGCCAATCCCTGGGCAGAGATGATATAGCCCAGAAAAGGTAAGGACTCCTGCTCAAACACACATTTCTCCAGCTTGGCATAGAGTCCTAACTGCTGGCAGATGTTACAGACCACGGGTACTCGAGCGGCCCGGGACTTAGGTCCCGCTCGAGAAACCTCCATGGCCTCATGGGAGTCGGGCACCTGGCTGGAAGATTCCAGAGGTCTGGCGAAGGTGGGAGCCAGCCGGAACCTCTGCCTACACTTGGACCGCTCCAACCTCCGCTCGTGAAAACGGAGGTCGATGCGGGTAGATATGGCGATAAGCTTCTCCAGTGTGGCGGGAATCTCCCTGGTAGCCAAAGCATCTTTAACATGATCAGCCAGTCCTTGCCAGTAGACTGGAATGAGTACTTTATCCGACCAGTCTAGCTGTGAGGCCAGAGTCCGAAACTGGACGGAAAACAGACTGACCAGAGACGAACCCTGTGCCAATGCCAGTAGTTGTAGCGCCGTATCGTGGGTGACCTGAGGTCCTAAAAAGACCTTTTTTAGAGCCTCCAGAAAACGAGGAGCACTCCGCACCCCACGGTCGTCACGCTCCCACAGCGGGGTGGCCCACTCCAACGCTCTGCCTGACAGAAGCGAAATTATAAAGCCCACTTGTGCCCGATCCGTGGGGAAACGTGCAGCCAGAAGCTCGAGTTGTATAGAGCACTGACTCACGAATCCCCGACATTGCTTGCTGTCACCAGCAAACTTGTCTGGAAGCGGGAGGTGGGATATTGTGGGGGCAGAGATGGCAGTGGACACACTGGCTGCAGCCACGCTAGCAGCCTGAACAGCGACTTCGGTAACATCCACAGCTGAGGTTGTGCACTCAAGAGCCGCTAACCTACCCTCCAGCTGCTGGATGTCCCGTAGTAGACGCTGGTCATCCGCCATTTTACCAGCCAGACCCTGGCGCTAATATTATGTTAGGGTCTGCGGAACGCACCAAATATATGAGGTAGAGAGGTGCGTTCGCAACCCGGGGTCCACCGTGTCAGGCGGAACCTGCTGCTAGTAAAATGGCGAAAGTAGCGAACTCTGTTATCCCGCAGAGTCGCTAAAATAAACGCCGTAGCGCGTTGTGGCAGTAAGTGGAACTCTGTTAATACCCAGAGCCGCTAACGGAAATGCCACAGCGCTATATGGCGATAGGTGCAACTCACTTAGCTTCAGTGAGCCGCAAAGTAAAACGCTAGGGCGCTGTCTAGCGTCGAAAGCAAACCCTGTTACGTCACAGGGCCGCTGAGGAAAAGTGCTGTGTCCTGTCAGGCTCTCAGGTACACAGTTAAGTGCTAAGCGTACATAACGCGTGATCATGTGCTAATGTCCTCGCGGGAGTCACCCGCAATCTATGGCGTCTGAACGCCAGACCCTGAATACGGCAATCAAAACTCCTCACCGGTTACGCCGGTAATCTAGGGCATCTAGGACACCGACCCTGGCCAGCTACCATACCAAACTCCTCACCGATTAAGTCGGTATTCTAGTGGCTTATTTCAGCCGGGTCCCTAACCACACATACGCATGATCACACTGGCGCATAGCATACAATGGTTGATATTAGCGCATGGCGGCCCAGCCATGCTACCCTTTTATAGCAACAGCTACAGGACCTTCCAGGAACAAGGACCAATGAGAAGCTGTTACAAACACACGTAGCTACATGACCTTCCTGGCGGACCAATAGGAGCCGCTGCAGCACCTGAACGTGTGACCCCTGATCTCCAATGAGAGATCTCACTCTGGGCATGCTCAGATGGGAAAACGCAGGACTTTGTCTCAAAGACGGCTGCTCCAGCACTGGCTATAATAGCAGATCCAGGAAAGGCAGCAGCAAGTCACTGCACAGTAGAGGAGTGGGCAAGACGCCTGGACCGACGTCTCTGCTGAGCAGGCTCCACTGCGGCCGGCATGAATGGGAGACCGCAGCGGGACGGGTTCGAGACTCCCCTTGTGCAGCAGCGGGAACTCGAACCCTAACACACACTTTAATTAAAAATCATTTTAATGAAATAAACACAGTTTTTGACAATATTTTATTTTACTGCCATTCCTTGCGAAGTCCTTGTTCACCTGTAATAAAAATAAAATAATAAAGCAATATTATTCTTACCTATCCGATGTTCAGTCAAGTCCCCCGATGTAATCCTTCAGAAAGGGTTAATGTTTACTGCAGAGACCGCAGCTAATGCTGACAGTCTCACAGTAAACCCTCGACTGAATCATCTCCTCTCCTGACCGACAGGAGATGAAGTGGTTAGCATAATCGATTGCTTCCCACTTTCACTTCAGGTCAGCCACGGACACCGCACTGCATCAGTGACATCAGAGGGAATCCCGGCTGACCTGAAGTGAACTGATTAACAAAAATAGGGGATCCCCTCGAAAAAAAAAATGGCCCCTATTTTTGTTAACCAGCCTGATAAAGCAGACTACTGAGGCCTGGTTTTCAGGCTGTTAAGGAGCCAATATCCATGGACCTTGCAAGCCTGATAATACCAGGCCACAGCAGTCTGCTTATCTTGGCTGGTTAACAAAAATAGGGGATCCCCTTGAAAAAAAATGGCATGGGGTTCTCCCTATTTTTGTTAACCAGCCAGATGAAGCAGACTGCTGAGGCCTGGTTTTTCAAGCTGGTAAGGATCCAATATCCATGAACCTTGCAAGCCTGATAATACCAGGCCACAGCAGTCTGCTTAGCTTGGCTGGTTAACAAAAATAGGGGATCCCCTCAAAAAAAATGGCATGGGGGTCCCCCTATTTTTGTTAACCAGCCAATTAAAAAGCAGACTGCTGCGGCCTGGTATTAAAAGACTGTCAAGGCCCATGGACTTTGGCCCTCAACAGCCTAAAAATACCAGGCTGCAGCAGCCCCACAAATGGCGCATCCAAAGATGCGCCAATTGTGGCACTTTACCCAGCTCTTCCCACTTGCCCTGTAGCGGTGGCAAGCGGGGTAATGAGGGTTAATGTCACCTTTGATTGATCGGTGACAATAAGCCCGGTTAATAATGGAGAGGCGTCAATAAGACACCGATCTATTATTAATCATAGTTTGTACATTTTTTAAAAAATACACAGCCAGAAAAAAGTCTTTTAATGAAATAAAACACCACAGTTTTCATTATTTTTATTGTACCTCATCCTGCGACGCCATCGTTCTCCTGTAAAAAAACAAAATTAACAAACCAACACAAATACTCCCTGTCCGACGCAGTCCAAAATCACGAGTGTCCCACGACGAGTCCAGCTCTGCTACATCTGGATGACAGGCTGAGCCTGACATCCACATAGAGAAGAGCTGCTTACCATTGCGGCTTCCCCGGCGGTGACGTCATCCGGACTGGTTTACGGCCAGCTGTCGTGAGAGTACAGCTGGCCGAGATTACCCAGTACCCGGCCGCCCGTGCAGTTATCGCGAGATGCTGCACGTGACCGCCAGGGAGAGGGAATTGGACGGCCATCCAGGAGGACGTGACCGCCGGGGATCTTCTGCCAGGTAAGTGCTGCTGACACCTGACAGACCCGACCGACACTGACAGTGACAGTTTCGGGAAGTTCCTGTGTCACGTACTTCGTTCTGTGACACAGGAACTCCCATAGACTTGGTCGGAAAACTCCGATTCCGGTATCCGATATGACAAAAATATCGGAACTCAGAATCGGAATTCCGATACAGCAAATATCAGCCTATACCCGATATTTGCAGTATCGGAATGCTCAACACTACTGTCCACCAAAAATATTAAACTGAAAGTTCTTTCTTGGAAATTAGGTTCTAGCTTTATTGGTACTTATAAGATATCGCCTAATTAACCTTGTAACTTTTCGTCTTAAGCTTCCTCTGACTCTCAATATCCATAATGTTTTCCACAGGTCTTTTCTCCAAAAATATGTTGCACCTGTGGTACTGTCACTTTTACCACCTTAACCTGCTATTATCGATGGCAATTTAGAATTTCAGGTAGCGAGAATCGTTGATTCCCATAAGGTTCACTGCACTTTACAGTATCTGGTACATTGTAAGGGGTATGGTCCTGAGATGAGGTGGGTGCCTGCATCTGAGGTAAATGCCAGTAGGTTGATATGGTCTTTTCATTTGGCCATCCAGATAAACCTGGCCACGAGGGTCTGTGGCCCCTCATAGAAGGTGGGAGTACTGTCACTAGTGTGTCACATCCGAATAGGAGATCTGGGGTTTGGGAATCTTTATGTATTGTGAATCACAGGTCTTCCTATTTAACCTGCGTGTTTTATTCCTCCTGTTTAATGGACTACGTTTCCTTTGGCGCTGAACAGGTTAACGGCTATTTGTATGCTGGTTAGAGACATGCAGCTCCATCTCACAGCTGCTCCTGACATGCTCATTTCCTCCCACTATAAAACTTGGCTAGACCTTTTACATCCCTGCCTGTGAACGTTTATTTCCTGGCTTGCTGAAATTGGTGTGCTGAAGTTGGAGTTCATAGTTTCTGCTAGAGATTATTGTATGCTTTTTTAGGGTGTATGCTTTTACCACTATTCTATTCCCATTTGTTTAGTACATGCCTATCCTTCCCTACAATCCTCCCTACCCTTGGTGAGTGTTTTTGTATGTAAGTTGCTTTTTGTTATCCCTGTTTGTCTTACGTGTTTATACACTAACATATCTGTCCCAGGCCTCCTTTAGGAAGGAGAGGGGACAGCTTAGGGTATAACAGGAGCATAGTAAAGTCGATGACTCTGAACCTCTCTACCATCACAAGTACCCTTGGGACAGGGATAGTTTGAGGCTCCCCTTTCTTACTGAAGACTGTTACAGCTCGACAGATAGTTGAAAAATGATTCTGCTATAAGGTAAATGTTAACTATTTTGTTTATTATATCTATCTGGTTTAAGTTTGAAAATTAGTTAAATTTTGAAATTTTCATCAAAATTTTAACATTTTCATAAATAATCGCAAAACAGATTGGCCTAAATTTACCACTGTCATGAAGAAAAAACAATCTCAGAATCGCTAGGATATGTTGAAACATAAAATTAGAGTTGGCAGGATCAAGTCTCGCACCAGGAAGCACAAAGGGTTGCATGGAAGACTCGAGTTGCATGGAGGATGGTGACCGTTACGTAGTCTAAAATGGTGCTGAGTGCAAACTTTAAAATGGTGGCTAGTGATGCAGTAGAACAAGAAGGTCCTGCACATCGTGAGTGTAAAATGTATGAGCGAGCGCAAATAACTATCCAGCCCTCCAAAGATTATTCCTAAAGAGGGGAGTGTCATATTCAGAACTGCCAGCCCACAGTGGGTGGTGCCTGCTTCTATAAAGTGAAGTGGATAGAAAAGGCTTACCCAGTGAGTTATAGCCCAGGAAAACAGGTGGAGGCATTGAACAGATGGGATGGAGAGACGGAAGTTCTCACCCATGGAAAGGGTGAGCGGTGACGTACACACTGAGTAGTGAGGAAGACAAGTGCCATTAATCTTCTGGGAGTTGAGGAGAGAGCAGTGCTGAACGACAATGGAGGTTATGATGACAAGACAAGGCCTCATAATACGTGTTCAGTCTGACAGAGGAATAAGCCACTGGTGGCTGTTGGGTTAATTAGGTGTAGGCTGAAGGATGATTCCATGGAGGGAGTAATCGCTTCCATATCTGGCGGAACGCCAGTGCCAATTGAGAAGGTGTTATCCTGAGATGTGCCAATTCCTGTTGAAGACTATGCCAGGGACAGGACTTTTTTTACGAATTTTTATTTCATTTTTATTTTATTTTATTTTTGATAGGAATTTTTTTTTCCTTTCAAAAACTTTTTTTTAATTATTATCATTAGTGCCTGCAGTTCTTCTAGTTTACCACTTGACCGCTCGCACCAAGAGGAGAAAGGTATTTAATCAGACATATGTAGATGTGCGGGGGTTTTTTTGTATTTTTTTGTGAACATGTATGAACATGTGTGATTGCGTAGATGTTACAGACATATTGTTTTAGTCCGGGATAGGTGAAAGAGGGATGATGTTATATAATATGTGTGTACAACATTCTTTTTTGAGGATGAAGTTATAACATGCGTATTCTTACTGCTAAAGCATTTGATAGATAGTGATTGATTCCTCAGTTAGTACAACCACACCAATTAGCAATTAAAATTGGGTATACTGTATATGGCTTATAAAATCATTTTATCATATACCTGATGAAGGCCTACATGGCCGAAACGCATTGTGTTATTTTAATAAGTTTTTATTGTCTTTTACAAAATTTTGTATTTGCTATACATAGCCAATAAAATATCATCTGATTCACATCAGAGATACTTGGTTCTTGACTATATAACCCTATTTTTCCAAATTGAGTTAAGGATCCTCTGAAAAGCGCCCTGAAACATCCTTATTCACAATATCCATGTGGAGGGAATTTTTTTCTGGGAGAGGAAAATCATCTCCATGTTATTACAGATGTGCATCATACCAGTGGAAGGATCACCCTTGCTTGCAAACTTTTCTCAGTGTTGTGCCTCCTTGCACAACCATACCAGGTGAACAAGATTTAAATTGTACTTATCTCACCAAGTAAGATTCACTCATCTACTACGCTTAGATAGTGCTCTCCCTCTTTCCCCTTATCCTCTCTTTCCCAGGACCTCATTCACCCAGTGACAGAAGAATTTGAGTACTGTAGTCTGAAGGCAAGGGAAGGCTGGGTGGCTTGGTGAAACAGGTCACCGGGTCTCCTGCAGATGGATTGGAGGTAGGACGGATGGCAGAGGCTGGTTACCCCGGCTTAGTTTGCTGTCCATGGTAGGGCTAAGCGACTGAAAACCTTAAAGTCTCAAACTCCAGTGAGTCTTCCACTGACCCCCAAACAAATCACTACTCCCGCGAAGGCAGTTAATATCACCAAGGAATGGTGGTTTGCGAACGTCATCTGAAATAAGATGAGGGACGTATGGGCTGGCCCAGTTGGACAATACTGAAGGCAAAGATCTGGCCCAAAACATGATGAGGGGATTGGTCCTGTGCTTTGACTGAGTGAGAGGATACTGTTTTCTGGAGGAGGAGTGCACCAAATACATGGTGTACATAAACTCTAGCTTCATTCTGCAAAGCCCCTTCCCCACTTGTTCCCTGAGTTTACAGCCAGAGGAATGGGTGCAATTTCTGCAAGAAGATGGCCCTCTGGGGTTACTATACGGTGGTCATCTCCAGAGTGTAGATGGGGCCAGAAAAAGTGTGGTTGACTGCTGTATAGAGTGGAATCAAAGCGCAGGAGGCGCCCACCCGTGGAGTCATATCCTCCGGCCCAGAGTTCTGCATTGAGGATGTGGCTATGGAGACAACTTCAAGTTTCCCTAGTCTTGATGAAGAATCAGGAGTCACAGGTGGCAGACCACTCTACTACTGATTACAGTGGGCAATTTAGCTGCAGATTAGAAGGCCCACGGCGCCCACTTGGCAGTATACATACGAGAGGCAGAGTCAAGAAGTATCTGAGAGAGTTCAAAGGAAGACCAGTTGGGGAGAGAAAATAATGAGTAAAAAGCTAGAAAAACCTATGTTGTGCACGTTACACCCCTGATGGGAACAGTTTGAAATTCCTGGTGAGCTACTATCCAGGAGTCTATGATCCAAAAGTAAGGGACTCCCTACAATAAAAGCCATGGATGGCTGAACTTGTTGACCACCACCAGTTTCATTGCACACATTGTGCTTCCCCCTGTTGGGTTGAGAGTCATTGCAGGGGTTAGAGGGTCCTACTCTCTCAGTGAAGGACTGAACCTCATCCAGGATGGACGTTGCATCTAATGGACTGTGTATTTGTCTCATGGACAGGAGTGGGGCTAATGAACTGTGTCCCCATCCTAATGACTGATGGAGGGACAAAGCACTGTGCCCTTGTTGTTTGGACTGTTTACAAAGAGACAGACTTTGCCGATAATTTGTTCCCTGGCCCTTGCCAAGGAGGGTCAGATTTCCATGATGGAGTATTGATGGGTTAACAAGCACTAAGATGGTCGCTGAAATACATTGGTGTATTCCAGATTCCAGATACGGCTACTGCCCCATGCTACATTACAACTGAGCACAGCAAATAGACACAAGCTTGTTATACTGCATCAGCAACGTCTTTCCCTGGCAAAGACTTCAAAGCAGATTGTCATTTCAAATGTGCTGTTCAACCTCTTTTCAATAAAGAGATGAAAAATGTTGAGGATTGTAGAATTAATGGTTGGCCAAAGAACTTAGTGCAGCAGATGAAAGATACATTATACCTACTTGCTTTTGAAATCAGAAAATATCCATCAGTTCCATCAGCTCAGAACTTGCAGGAACCCGTGGGATATATCTACTGTTCAATGATGTCTGGTCTGAAGTGGTCTTCATGAAAGCCATACCTACGACATGAAACTAAGGCCAAGCAACTCAACTATGCAAAAAAACATAAGAATTTGGTTTAAGAAAAATGTCACTCTAGGTGCTCTGGACTGAAAAGTTACAATTTTAAATATTTGGCTGTAACAGAAGTTAATACCCAAAGAATGACTACTTAGTTATAAATGAGGAAAACTTCCAAAAAATTAGATAGAATCAAAAATGGAGGGAAGTACAAAACCCGACTAAAACTGAAAATTTTCTTGGTATAAATATGAAGATAAAATTAATAGCAAAATATTATATAAAGTTCAATAAAGGGATTAGGGAACACATGGCAGAGTGACAGCTGAGCAGATTGGCTTTATAGATACATCATAATAGTGACAGGTAGGGCAGATTTACATAATCAATATAGTAAAAATTGTAACATTTCCCTAGGGACTGGATGGAAGTACTGTAGATGAGTGTCTGCAGACAATAGTAAAGCATGGTGGAGGTTTTTTTTTCAAATTTGGAGCTGCATTTCAGCAAATAGAGTTGAGTATTTGATCAGGATTATTCGGAGAGAGAGAGCTACATACTGTAGCTGCTGAACATGAAAAACTGAACTTAATTAATATATACATTTGTCACTTTTTTTACTTGCTCCTAATGATTCATACTGATAAAAGATGCTCCGCTTCAACTGCAGTCTATATAGAACATTACTCAATGCTACATTTGCCTAATATGACCAGACTTTGATTTGGTGCCCTATTTTTGTCAACATAATGAATCGCTCTCCTTCTTTAAGCTTTTAATTATGGAGCAAATTTTGACCTTAATGACCAGGCCAATTTTTTAAAATCATCTGACCAGTGTCCATCTATGTAGATATAACTCTGGAAAGCTTCAACTGACCTAAATGATTCTGAGACAGTTTTTTTTTTTTAAATATTGTACTTCATTTCATTGGTAAGTTTTGGTCGATATGATTTGCGTTTATTTATAAAAATATAAAAAAAAATTGGCAAAAAATGTGAAAATGTTGCAATTTTTAAACCTAACATTTTTATGTTCTTAAATCATATAGTTATTCCACACAAAATAAATAATAAATAACAATTAACATATGTCCACTTTACATCTGCATACATTTTTAAACATAAGGGTGTTTTTTATTAGGATGTTAGCATGGTTAAAAGTTTAGCAGCAATTTCTCATTATTTAAAAAAATTTACAAAACATTTCTCTTTAGGGACCTATTCAGATTTAAATGGACTTTGAGGGTTCTATATATTGGAATCTTCCTCAAAAATGAGGCCATTTTAAAAACCACACCCCGCAAATACTTCAAAACTGTCGTTTTGAAGTATTTGAGGGGTATGTTTTTTTAACCGGCTGTTGCCTGCTGCAGGTGATTTTTTTTTCAATATACAGGTGCTTCTCACAAAATTAGAATATCATCAAAAAGTTAATTTATTTCAGTTCTTCAATACAAAAAGTGAAAGTCATATATTATATAGAGTGATGATGATTATGGCTTACAGCCAATGAAAACCCAAAAGTCATTATCTAAGTAAATTAGAATAATTTAAAAAAAAACACCTGCAAAGGCTTCCTAAGTGTTTAAAAAGGTCCCTTAGTCTGTTTCAGTAGGCTCCACAATCATGGGGAAGACTGCTGACTTTACAGATGTCCAGAAGGCAGTCATTGACTCACTCCAAAAGGAGGGTAAGCCACAAAAGGTCATTGCTAAAGAACCTGGCAGTTCACAGAATGCTGAAAAATTAATGAAAGTTGAGTGGAAGGACTAAGTGTGGTAGAAAAAGGTGCACAAGCAACCGGGATAACCACAGCCTTGAAAGGATTTTTAAGAAAAAGCCGTTCAAGGAGTGGACTGCTGCTGGAGTCATTGCTTGAAGAGCCACCATGCACAGACGTATCCAGGACATGGGCTACAAGTGTCGCATTAATGGTGTCAAGCCACTCATGGCCAACTAACAATGCCAGAAGCGTCTTACCTGAGCCAAGGATAAAAAGAACTGGACTGTTGCTCAGTGGCCAAGGTGTTGTTTTCAGATGAAAGTAAATTTTGCATTTCATTTAGAAATCAAGGTACCAGAGTCTGGAGGAAGAGTGGAGAGGCACACAATCCAAGCTGCTTGAGGTCTAGTGTGAAGTTTCCACAATCAGTGATGGTTTGGGGAGCCATGTTAACTGCTGGTGTAGGTCCACTGTGGTTTATCAAGACCAAAGTCAGCACAGCTGCCTACCAGGAAATTTTAGAACACTTCATGTTTCCCTCTGCCAACAAGCTTTTTCGAGATGGAAATTTAATTCTCCAGCAGGACTTGGCATCTGTCCACACTGCCAAAAATACCAATACCTGGTTTAAAAACAACAGTGTCACTGTGCTTTATTGGCCAGCAAACTCACCTGACTTTAACCCAGGGCTGGCGTCAGCACCCGGCATACCCGGGCAAGAGCCGGGGCCCTGAGCAGGCGGAGGGCTCACTCGCCGTCGGGCACCCCGGCGCCCGTCAGTGGAGGAGAGCGGTGCCAGCGCCGCCACTGGGCCCCCCCCGCTTGCTCAGGGCCCCGGCAGCAGCCGGCGCAATACTCACCTCTCCCCGTGCCTCCGCTGCCGCAGCTCCGGGCTCCAGGGGGCGCCTGCAGGGCGCCGGCGCTTCCTCTCACAGCAGTGCCGCTGAATGACGTCATCATTCAGCGACCGGCTGTGTGGCAGAGAGAGCGCGGACGCCGGACAGGTGAGGGTGTGTGTGTGTGTGTATGTGTGTGCTGCGGTGCTGTCTGTGTGTGGTGCTGTATGTGTGATGGTGTTGGGGGGAGGCAGTGATGGTGGTGAGCCGGGGCCCGGAGGCAATGATGATGATGATGGGGAGGTGATGGTGATGGGGAGGCGATGATGATGGGGAGATGATGATAATGATGATGGGGAGGCGATGATGATGGGGAGGTGAAGATGATGGGGAAGCAATGATGATGGGGAGGCAATGATGATGGGGAGGTGATGATGATGGGGAGGCAATGATGATGGGGAGGGATGATGATGGGAGGCAATGATAATGATGGGGAGTCAATGATGATGATGATAGGGAGTTTATCTTTCTACAACAATTAAGGAATCTGCTTCCCTGACCTTTTAGGGTCATCACAACACAATACCAGACCCCAATCAGAGGGTAATAAAACTTTCACTCCTTATCTATGAACTAGTCATATTTATGTTCATCCCTCTGCCATAATGACAGTTCTGCTTCACGTCACTTGTCTTACCTATGCATTATTCCTGTGTCCTTTTGTGTATATAAATATGTGATTCTTCAGCTTTTGTTTTAGTCTTTGCCTGATGAACAGACCTGCGTAGTCTCGAAAGCTTGCAATTTGTTACCATCTTTTCAGTTAGCCATTAAAAGGTATCAACCACTGAGGACTCTCAAGTCTAAATATTTTCCACTTGAATTAGATCACTCTGTTTGTAATGACTCTATATAATATAAGAGATTCACTTTTTGTATTGAAGAACTGAAATACATTAACTTTTGATGATATTCTAATTTTGTGAGAAGCACCTGTATATAATATTCATTATGTAAAGCAGGGGCAGGTCACTGAGGAATCAGTGACCTGTCAGAAGCCATACAGATGAATATGCAAGCACAACAACACATGAAGACACCCCCCACAGGCCGCCCCGGAGCACGGGCATATTATTAGCTCAAATCTGAAAATAAAGATTAAACAACAACCACAAGACAGATTTCATCAACAAAGATATAATTTTAGTTAGTATAACAGTGCCAACCTGACACTTATGGAGGTTACTCAGCACAATAGTGCTGACTGGTTCCCTTTAAGCACAAGTGCTCACTACTCGAGTTTGCATCTGGTGCTCGGGTATGCACCGAGAATCGCGGTTGGTCAAGTGACATGCTCAAGTCCTCGCCCCGCATGTTTAGCGGCTGTTAGAAAGCAAAGAAAAATATGCCTGCCATTCACGGGCAATCCCGCAATATTTTGTGGTAGAAAACTAGATATGAACTGAAAAAGTAAGTTGATGTGTATGCAAAATGTAAATGCATATTAACACATGGACCATTACACAGAAAACCAGGCAAAAAAAAAAACAAATGTCCTAAAATAAAATAAATAAATAAAAAAACTTTTTTGTAAAAATTGCATGAAGGTAGTAATAATCATAAGGGTATTTAGTAAACATAATTTTGATCAAAAGAATGTACAAGCCATCCCGCCACGTCAAGGCAACCCTTTGTGGGACAGTCCTACTCTAATATTAAAAACCTTTCCACTTGTCAAGTGACGTAAATGTGAACAAGGCGAGGGACTGAACCCACCAGTTGAAGCATAGGCCAGACAGGATGGATTCTCAACCTTGATGTGGAGGGATGGCTTGTACATTCTTTTGATCAAAATTATGTTTACTAAATACCCTTATGATTATTACTACCTTCATGCAATTTTTGCAAAATAGTTTTTATTTATTTATTTTATTTTAGGACATTTGTTTTTTGTGCCTAATATTTTTGTGGTGTCTAACAGCAGTGAATCATGTAGGGCACTTGAGTAAGCCGTGATACTCTGTGCAGAAACGAGCGCCCCTGATTCAACTCAAGCAGTGAGCCCTTGCACTCAATACTAGTTTTTTATATCATAAACTTTTTTTAACTTTTGAAAAACAACCAACCCTAAGCCTAAGCCCAACCCTAACCCTAAGCCTAACCCTAAGCCTAACGGCAAAGAATGAAAGAAATAAAAGTTATAATTTAAGGGGATGACACGGGGGGATGATTTAGTAATTACTGTGTTATGTTTCGATAACTGAGGAGAAATGGCAAAAAATAGCAAAAGCGGTAATACACCAGAGAGGCTGAAACCTATTGGATTGCAGTAACCTGAACTAACCACACAACTAGAGGTAGCCGTGGAGCATTCCTACGTTGATCCTAGACGCCTCGTCACAACCTGAGAGATAACTACACCTAAAGGCAGAAAGAAGAAAACTATCTGCCCCGGAGCAGATCCCCAAAGAAAATAGGAAGCCCCCAAACATGTAATGGCGGTTAGACAAGAAGAAAGCACGGACACAGACAGAAAATAGAATGAGCAAATGCTGGGGCCCAATCTGTCTAGACAGAAAAGTACAGGAAAGAATTCTGGCTGCAATCCAACAAAAACCCTAACAAAAATACCAACACTTCTGATTGCCGAAAAACCTGAGATCACACGACCTCTTCCACCTAAATCAGATCTCTGGTGTAACAAAACGCTATTCAGAAAACTAAAAGTAACAAAAGAGCAAAGCAAAAGTGCAGACACAAACGGAGCACAATTGCAGTGACAGACCCCCAAAAGGGGACAAGCTGCAGTCCACTGCAGGCAGCAAACCAGCAGAGAAAATCAAACAGAGAAAAAAAAACAGCAAACACTTATCTGAAGGAGAGCAGGAGACTAGCAGTGCTTCAAGCAAGACCAGAAGAACAATTGATAACCGGCAAGCCTGCTGGGAAGTCAGGCCACTTATATCCTATCATTCAGCGCCAGCTGATGGCCATTCATTAATCAGTTCATTACCCTCAGCAACCACCGGAGGGAGCCCCAGCTCAGAAGCCGCCTCCAGCATATTCACAACAGTACCTCCCCCCTTGAGGAGGGGTCACCAAACCCTCACCTGCGCAACAAGGCCGATCAGGATGGGCTTGATGATAGGCACGGTTAAGTCTCCCAGCATGAATGTCCGAAGCAAACACCAAGAATTGTCCTCCTGACCATAACTTCTCCACTTAACCAAATACTGGAGTTTCCGTCTAGCAAAACGCGAATCCAATATCTTCTCAACCACATACTCCAAATTGCCCTCAACCAAAACAGGGTCGGGAGGTGCAGCCATAGGAACCACTGGTTCGACAAACCTCCTCAATAAGGATTTGTGGAACACGTTATGGATCTTAAATGTCCCTGGAAGAAGCAAACGGAAGGAAACCGGATTAATAATTTCCATGATCTTATAAGGTCCAATGAACCTTGGCTTAAAATTTAGGAGATGCAACCTTCATAGGGATATTCCTTGAGGACAACCAAACCAAGTCCCCCACTTTAAAACGAGGACCATCAGTCCTATGCCGGTTGACAAACCGCTGGACCTTCTCCTGAGAGAGAGACAACCTCTCCACCACCTGGTCCCAAATCTGCTGCATACACTGCATAATAGAGTCAACCCCCGGACAGACAGAAGGCTCCGCCTGTCCTGAAGAAAATCGAGGGTGAAACCCGGAATTGCAGAAAAATGGAGACATCAAGGTGGCAGAGCTAGCTCTATTATTAAGAGCAAACTCAGCCAAAGGCAAAAAAGAGACCCAGTCATCTTTATCAGCAGACACAAAACATCTCAAATAAGTCTCCAAGGTCTAGTTTGTTCTCTCGGTTTGTCCATTGGTCTGAGGGTGAAATGAAGAGGAGAAAGACAACTGAACACCAAGTTTAGAACAAAATGTCCTCCAAAATCTGGAAACAAACTGGACTCCTCTGTCAGACACAATGTTCTCCGGAATGCCATGCAACCGAACCACATGCTGAAAGAACAAAGGCACCAACTCGGAGGAGGAAGGCAACTTGGGCAATGGCGCAAGATGTATCATCTTGGAAAAACCTATCACAGATTACCCAGATAACTGTCATTCTCTGAGAGACAGGAAGGTCAGAAATAAAATCCATAGAAATATGGGTCCATGGCCTCTTGGGTAAAGGTAATGGCATTAACAAACCACTAGAACGAGAGCAAGGCTTGGAACGAGAGCAAGTCCACAGGACTGCACAAAGTCCCTGACATCACGAGACAAAGTAGGCCACCAAAAGGAGCGACTCACAAGTCTCTGGCACCAAAAATCCCGGGATGACCAGCCAACGCGGAACAATGAATCTCAGACATCACACTCTTTTTCCACTGGTCTGGAACAAACAACTTCCCAACAGGGCAGCGCTCAGGTTTATCCTCCTGACACCCTTCCAGAGCCAGTATAAAATTGGGCGAAATGGCAGAAAGAACCACACCCTCTTTCAAAATAACAGCAGGATCAGATAACTCAGGAGAATCTGCAAAGAAACTCCTCGAGAGGACATCCGCCTTGACATTCTTAGTGCCAGGAAGAAAAGAAACCACAAAATTAAAACGTGTGAAAAACAAGGCCCACCTGGCCTGTCTAAGAATAAGTCGCTTGGCTGATTCGAGATAAACCAGGTTCTTATGGTCCGTGAGGACCAAAACCTGATGTTTGGCTCCTTCCAGCCAATGTCTCCACTCTTCAAAGGACCACTTCATGGCCAATAACTCCCGATTACCCACGTCATAATTACGTTCAGTTGGAGAAAATCTTCGATAGAAAAAGGCACAAGGGTTACTTTAGAGGTCTCTGGATCCCTTTGGGACAAAACGGCACCTGCCCCAATCTCAGAGGCATCAACCTCCACCTGAAACGGCAGAGAAACATCAGGCTGCCGTAGAACAGGAGCAGAAATGAATCTCTGCTTAAGTTCCTGAAATGCAAAAACTGCCTCAGGAGGCCAATTCACCACATCGGAACCCTTTTTGGTCAGATCAGTCAATAGTTTAACAATACCAGAGAAATTACCAATCCATTTATGATAAAAATTGGCAAAACCCAAAAATCTCTGAAGAGCCTTCAATGAAGTAGGTTGAACCCAATCACAGATGGCCTGAACCTTGACCGGGTCCTGTTATGAATGTTTTAGAAATGAATTCTGAGCAGAAGCTCCCTCTGGTGGTTACAAACGGTACTGAACCATTCAATGAGGATTGGCAATCAGGAATCACGGACTGGCTGGATATAAGGGAGGTTTCCCCCCATCATGGTTGCCGGTGATCAATTGTTCTTGTCTCTACGTTGTTTCCTGGTTCACTTGGAAGCTTGCTGAGTCTTGCCTCTTCTCTGCTCTCAGATAAGATATTTTCTGTTTTTTGTTTTTGTGCTTGCCATTTGCTATTTTCTCTGCATTGCTGTGAGGTTGGCCAGGTTCCCCTTTTGGGGGGCTTGGGCGCTCTCAGTTCCTTGGAGCCACTGTTGTTTGTTCATTTGCCTTTTCCAGTTTTTTCTGTGGCTGCGGCTTAGTTTTGTTACACCAGAGAACTAATTTAGGTGGTAGAGGTCGTGTGATCTCAGGTGTTTTTGCAATTAGTAGCGTTGGTTTTTTTTAGAGTTTTTTTTTTGGATTGCAGTAAGTATCCTTCCTATCCTTTTCTGTCCAGGTAGATTGGGCCCAGCGTTTGCTCATACTATTTTCTGTCTGTGTCTGTATTTCCTCTTGTCTAACCGCCATTACATGTTTGGGGGCTTCCTATGTTCTTTGGGGATCTGCTCCGGGGCAGATAGCTTTCCTCTTTCTATCTTTAGGTGTAGTTAGGCTATCAGGCTGTGACGAGGCGTCTAGGACCAACGTAGAAACGCTCCACGGTGTAATGTATGTAGTACAGTTCATATAGCGTCTTGTGCTTGGGTGCGATGAAAATACATGAGACACAGGTTTGATATAGAAAGTCTTGTATTACTTCATACAAGTTGGCAAAAATAGTCACACAGTTTGCAGACACAGAAGCAGGAGACACAGCAGGCCAGAGTAATCTAAGTTCAGCAATCACTCTCCACAACAGGTTCAGGATCTTCTTCTCTGTTACCGTAAGTCCATGCAAACGTGGGTCTTTCAAAGAGCAGGGTCAGAGTCCACAAGTGCTTCAGAGTTCCTCAGTAGGAATAGCTGGAGTACAAGGTCCAAGGCTTTAGGAGTCAGGTCACAGGTTCACTGCAGGCTAGATTCTGAAGCACTGATTGCTCAGCTGTGGCTGCTTAAGAAGCAAAAGGAGAGAATCAGGGCGGGAACATGCAAGCTGGAAACTCCATTTTGACTGAGGGCAAGATAGCTGCAGCAAGACAGAAAGTAAAATGGCTGACGAACAAACTGAGTTTCAGGAACATGTACACAGAACCTTACATTACTCCCCCTTAGGGACAACCTCCGGATGACCTCAGGCCAGGCTTGTGTGGGTACCTCTGATGAAACTGACGGAGCAAGCGAGGAGCATTAACGTTATTGACTGGTTCCCATGAGTTGTCCTCCACTGGGTAGCCCTGCCATTTAATCAGATATTGTAACTGATTTCTATACAACCTGGAATCTAAAATCCTTTCCACCACAAATTCTTCCTGACCATCGACTAGCACTGGGTCAGGGCAAGGAGAAGAACGTCCAGGAAACGTATTGGGTGTCGCAGCCTTTAGTAGGGATACATGAAAGACAGGTGAATTCTCATAGTTCTGGGCAGTTGAAGACGACAAGCAACGGCACTTATAATTTTACTGATTTTATAGGGTCCAATGTACTTATGTCCCAACTTAGACGATGGAATCCTTAACTTAAGATTTCTGGTTGACAGCCAGACCAAGTCTCCTACCTTGAAAGCTGGTGCAGGTTTACGAAATTTATCTGCTGCTTTCTTGTGCCTTTCCTGAGCCGATTCCAGATTCTCCTTTAGAAGATCCATATTCTTCTGTAAAGACGTGATTCTTTCAGCCACTGCTGGTAAAGGCGTTTCTATGGGAAATCGTGGTAGAATATTAGGATGATAACCTAGATTAGAGTAAAAAGGAGACTGCTTAGTGGAGGCACTCTGAGAGTTGTTATACGAGAACTCAGCTAATGGAAGTAGATCCACCCAATCATCCTGTAGGTGGCAGATAAAGCAGCGGAGATACTGCTCCAGGGTTTGATTGGTTCGTTCGGTCTGTCCATTAGTCTGGGGATGAAAAGCAGAAGAAAGGTTTACTTTAATGTCCAATGCTGCACAGAAATTTTGCCAAAACCTAGAAGTGAATTGCACCCCTCGATCGAAATAACCTCATCCGGTACTCCATGTAAGCGAAACACATCTTTAATCATCAAATCTGATGTCTGTTTTGCAGTGGGTAAGCCGACACAAGGGATAAAATGAGCTGCCTTTGTTAGACGGTCAACCACCACTAGAATGGTGTTCTTCCCTTGAGAGGTTGGTAACTCCACAATGAAGTCCATAGAAATGGATCCCCACGGGCGGGACGGGGTGGGAAGAGGCTGTAACAGACCAGTTGGTGAGGAGCGAGGTGTTTTGCATCTTGCACAGACTTCACATGAAGTGACATAGTTTAAAACATCCTTCCTGCAAGTGGGCCACCAAAAGAAACGAGAGAGAAATTCCTGTGTCTTTAGAATTCCTCTATGCCCAGCTATCTTGGAATCGTGAATGAGTTGCAATACTCTCAATCTGACTGTTTCAGGAATATACAGGCGTTGTCCCTGAATCCACACACCATTCTTAAAGACAAGACTTACGTCCCTTGGGGGTTGTGCCAAAAAGGAATCCGCATGGTATGCTTCCTTGATGTCCTTAAGTAGGTCTTGATTATGAATTACTCCTAGGAATCTAGAGTCAGGAAGAATAGTCTTAGGAGGAGTAATTGGACGTGTCTCTGCTGAGTAAATCCTAGAGAGTGCATCAGCCTTTCCATTGCGCGATCCTGGTCTATAAGAAATGATAAAATTAAATTGGTTTAAGAAAAGATTCCAGCGAGCCTGGCGAGGAGTCAGGCACTTAGCCGACCTGATAAACTCAAGGTTACGATGATCTGTCAGGACGACTATTTGCTGTGCAGCTCCCTGAAGAAGGTGTCTCCATTCTTTGAAGGCGGCAATAATGGCCAACAACTCTCTATTGCCCACATCGTAGTTCCTCTCAGCCGAAGACAACTGCTGGGAAAAGAAGGCACAGGGATGCAAGACATTCTTCTCACCTGTTCTCTGAGAGAGTATAGCTCCAACGGCACAGTCTGAAGCATCCACCTCTATTATGAAGGCAAGCTCGGGGTTGGGATGTACTAGGATAGGTGCAGTGGTAAATTTATCTTTTAGACGGGAAAATGCTTCCTGGGCTTGGGGAGTCCAGGAGAACCTAGACTCTTTCCGGGTAAGTTGGGTGATAGGTGACACTACCTCAGAGAAATTTCTAATGAAACGTCTATAGAAGTTGGCAAACCCGATGAAGCGCTGTACCTCCTTCACATTTCTAGGACTTGGCCAATCCTTGATGGCTTGGGTTTTGCTTCCATCCATACTAATTCCTTGTGTAGACAGTACATACCCCAGAAATTGAATTTCGGTCCTATGGAATTCACACTTTTCAAGTTTGATGTAAAGATGATTTTGTCTTAGACGTTCCAAGACCATTCTCACATGTCCATGATGTTCCTCTGTGGAGTTAGAAAAAAATAGAATATCATCCAAATAAATTACCACGAATGTATCTAGGAGATCCCTGAAGATGTCATTCACCAAGTGTTGGAAAGTGGCTGGGGCGGTACTCAGACCAAAAGGCATAACTAGATATTCAAAGTGTCCATAGCGTGACCTGAATGCAGTCTTCCATTCATCCCCAGGTCTAATACGGACTAAGTTATAGGCGACACGAAGATCTAGTTTAGAGAAAATTTTGGCATGTCGCACTCTCTCCAATAACTCAGGGATTAAAGGCAATGGATAACGGTTTCTAATAGTAACCTTATTGAGTTCCCTATAGTCTACGCATGGTCTCAGAGATCCATCTTTCTTCTTTACAAAGAAGATGGGTGCACCTGCAGGAGATGAAGAGGGGCGTATGAAGCCCTTGGCTAGATTTTCGTCTATGTAATCCTTTAAAGCCCTTAGCTCGGGCCCCGCCAGGGGGTAGATCTTACCAAAAGGTATCTCTGCTCCAGGCAATAATTCAATTGGACAATCATATGGACGGTATGGAGGAAGCTGGTCAGCGTTCTTCTTGTCACATAAATCCACATAGTCCTGGTATACAGCTGGTAGTTCAGGGACTGACATGGTTCCTTTAGGAACAGAGCAAGCTGAAACTTTTGGACTCATCTTTTTCTCTGGAAAGTGTAATTCCTTGGTCTCCAGTTAATGGTAGGATTCTAGCCTGCAGCCATGGTAGCCCTAGAATAATGGGAAAGTGGGGAGAAGAGATAAGCATAAAGGACAGTTTCTCTTGATGATCTTTACCCATAAGAACCCTCAAAGGCTCTGTTTCCTGATCCACTGGTCCAGAGGTCAGCAGGGAGCCATCCACAGTTTCCATCTGTACTGGAGTAGCCTTCTTCACTGAACGTATCCCCTGTTTCAGAGCAAAGGAGACATCCATAAAATTTCCACTTGCCCCTGAGTCGATCATAGCAGAGCTAGACACCCAAGCTGAGTCAACCCAGAGTTTGATGGAAAGAAAGCAATGAGAATTGTTTTTCTTACAACTCAGCTGGGACACCGCTGAGGAAACTTGAAAAATGGCAGCGTTTACACAGTCAACGTCCTCAGAGGTAACGGAGTTTAAGTCCGAGAAATCAAGATCTGTTGCTGCAGATCTCTCTGGAGCCTGAGGCTCGGACCTGACAGATCCCCTCTCGCAACACTCACAATGAATGAGTGCTGCAGTAGTCTTACGAGAACGGCTGGGGCAGTTTATAATGAAGTGCCCTGACTTACCACAATAGAAACATAGATTTTCCTTAAAACGATGTTCCTTGCGTGCATCACTAACCCGTCGTTGTAAAGAGTCTACCTGCATGGGTTCAGGTTCAGGTTCCCGTGTAATCCTACTCAAAGGTTCCTTAGCTGGAGAGGAAGGTAGGAAAAGGTTAGTGTGATTGCTTTCGAACCATCTCTCTTGCCTGCGTTCAGTCAGACGAGTATCAATACGGATGCAGTAGTTAATAAAGTCACCTAACGCAGTGGGAGGGTCGGCACGATCAAGTTAATCCTTAATTAGTGGAGATAACCCCTTTCGAAAAATAGATTTTTTGGCGGAAGTGTCCCAAGTGAAATCCAAGGCATATTCAGCTACCGAGTGCTTACCTTGGCGCAAAGCTAACATGGCTGCTTCAGCTGTTGCACCTCGATTGGGGTCATCAAACACCTGCCCCATGGCTGAAATAAAAGCATCAAGGTGATTCAAACAATCATCCTCAGTCTCAATCAGAGGGTTTGCCCACATCAAAGCCTTGTTGGTAAGCAACATAATTATAGTAAGCACCTTAGATCGTTCAGTGGGAAATTGTGAAGCATGTGCAGAAAAAAAAGATTGCATTGATTAATAAATCCCTGAATTTCTCACGTTCACCGCCAAAACGAAAAGGGGGCAACTTGGGAATCCCAGAACTCGGGGCTACGGCAGGAGCCTGGACTCGCTCTTCTAGAACCTCAATCCTGGCTCGCAAATCCTGGGCAGTCTGTCCAAACACTTGCAAATTGTGATTAGTGAGGTCCTGTAGGCTTGAAAAACGGGTCTTTATATTCTGCAAATCTGCAAGGATATTATCAGTCACTCCGCAAAGTTCCTTTATGCGGGCCTCCATTTTCCAGATCTTTTAAGACAGGAGTACTGGAATGGTTGTGAGAAGTCACAACCACTATCATCACAGAAAGTTCACCCGGACATCTGATATCCACAGTTACAGCAGACAAAAAAGAGAAAAGAGAAAAAAAAAAACAATATTGTTTACCTGTGGTAACACTGCAGAAAAAAAAACACTTAAGGGAATTGCTCACCTGGAATGGTTGTGAGAAGTCACAACCACTGTCATCACAGAAAGTACAACCGGACATCCGATATCCACAGTTACAGCAGACACAGCCTTTCCAGACCCAGCAGACACTAACGTTTTGGCTTCAGAATCTTGTAATGTATGTAGTACAGTTCATATAGCGTCTTGTGCTTGGGTGCGATGAAAATACATGAGACACAGGTTTGATATAGAAAGTCTTGTATTACTTCATACAAGTTGGCAAAAATAGTCACACAGTTTGCAGACACAGAAGCAGGAGACACAGCAGGCCAGAGTAATCTAAGCTCAGCAATCACTCTCCACAACAGGTTCAGGATCTTCTTCTCTGTTACCGTAAGTCCATGCAAACGTGGGTCTTTCAAATAGCAGGGTTCAGAGTCCACAAGTGCTTCAGAGTTCCTCAGTAAGAATAGCTGGAGTACAAGGTCCGAGGCTTTAGGAGTCAGGTCACAGGTTCACTGCAGGCTAGATTCTGAAGCACTGATTGCTCAGCTGTGGCTGCTTAAGAAGCAAAAGGAGAGAATCAGGGCGGGAACATGCAAGCTGGAAACTCCATTTTGACTGAGGGCAAGATAGCTGCAGCAAGACAGAAAGTAAAATGGCTGACGAACAAACTGAGTTTCAGGAACATGTACACAGAACCTTACACACGGCTGCCTTTAGTTGTGGTGGTTAGTCAGGGTACTGCAATCCAGTAGATCCCAACCTCTCTGGTGTATTGCTGTTTTTGCCTGCTCTCCTCAGCTACCAAAACATAACAGTTTCACCGGCCTAACTGAAAATTATATGGTACTCACAGAAGGGAAAAATAGTGTGGAAAGAAAAAAGTTGTCAGAGTTGTCAGAGATTTTTTTTTTTTTTTCTGTTTGTTGCATTTTTTTTCCCTCTTTTTCTCTGGGTGCTGAGGATGATTTTTTTTTTTTCTCTCAATGGAGTTTGCACAGTTGTCTGGCCGTGTGGATCAGCTTGCCACTGAAGTTCGGAGTATTACTACCTATCTTGCAGGGTTGCCGGTTGTGGAACCTAGGATCCCCATGCCAGATTTGTTTTTGGGGGATCAAGCTAAATTTCTGAATTTCAAAAATAACTGTAAGTTGTTTTTTGCCTTAAAACCTAAGTCCTCAGGGAACACAGCACAGCAGGTTCAAATTGTCATCTCTCTCTGCGCGGCGATCCTCAGGATTGGGCTTTTTCCCTGACACCTGGGGACCCTGTTTTGAGTAATGTTGATGCATTTTTTCTGGCTCTGGGGTTATTGTACGATGAACCTAATGTCACTGATCAAGCTGAAAAAACCTTGTTGGCATTAAATTAGGGGCTTGCGGACGCTGAGTTGTACTGTCAGAAATTCCGAAAGTGGGCAGTTCTTACCAAATGGAATGATGATGCTTTGGCAGCCCTTTTTCGGAAGGGTCTGTCAGAGAATGTAAAAGATGTTATGGTGGGTTTCCCTGCTCCCTCTGGTCTCAATGATTCTATGTCATTGGCGATTCAAATTGACAGATGTTTGCGTGAGCGTAGAGGTATGCGTGGAATAGTGTTATCTTGTGAACCAGCTTCTGAACCCATGCAGTGTGATAGAGTGGCTTCCGGGGCACAGCGTCATGAGTTTAGAAAACGCAATGGGTTATGTTTCTACTGTGGTGATGCCTCTCATGCTATTTCAGTCTGCCCTAGCGGGGAAGACGTTTTGCACGCTCAGTTGTCTTGGGTAGTGTTCAGACTAAATTTCTGTTGACTGTTACCCTGATTTGCTCCCTGTCCACATTTTCTGCTCAGGTTTTGTTGATTCGGGAGCAGCTATTAACCTGATGGATTTTGATTTTGCTAAACGTTGTGGGTTTCCCTTGATATCCCTACGGAAGTCTATTCACCTACTGGGGAATGATTCTACCCCTTTGGCTGAGAATAAACCCCAGCTCTCTACTCAGGTGATAGTGAGGGTTGAACCTGATCATCAGGAGAGTTGCACATTTTTGGTGCTGTATAATCTGCATGACATTATTGTACTAGGTTTCCCATGGTTGCAGTCTCATAATCCTGTTTTGGATTGGAAATCTGTGTCTGTAACCAGTTGGGGCTGCCAATGTGTTAATGCCAACACTCCTGTTTTTTCTGCCTCTCCCCAGACTCAAGATGTGCCTGACTTTTTGACTGATTTTTCTGATGTGTTTAGCGAAAGTAAATCTGCATCCTTACCTCCCCATAGGAGCTATGACTGCGCTATTGAATTAGTGCCTGGTAGTAAATTCCCTAAAGGTCGCCTTTTTAACTTGTCTGTACCTGAACATGACGCTATGCGGTCTTATATCAAGGAGTCACTGGAGAAGGGTCATATCAGACCATCCTCTTCACCCTTGGGTGCCGTTTTTTTTTTGTGGCCAAAAAGGATGGTTCATTAAGGCCGTGTATTGATTATCGTCTCTTGAACAATATTACTGTGAAATATCAATATCCGTTACCCTTGATCTCTGATCTGTTTTCCAGGGTGAAAAACGCTACTTGGTTTACCAAGCTTGACCTCAGGGGGGCATATAACCTTATTCGCATTAAGCACGGGGATGAATGGAAGACGGCATTTAATACCCCTGAAGGGCATTTTGAGAACCTTGTGATGCCCTTTGGGCTCACAAATGCTCCTTCTGTCTTCCAGTCCTTCATGAATGACATTATAAGGGATTTTGTGGATAAATTTCTGATTGTTTATTTGGATGATATCTTGATTTTTTCCAATGACTGGGACTCTCATGTAAAACATGTTCGGACTGTGTTCCAGATTTTGAGAGAGAATGCTCTGTATGTGAAGGGATCAAAGTGTTTTTTGGCGTTCAGAGGATCTCATTTCTGGGATTCATTTTGTCCCCATCTGTTATTGAAATGGACCCGGTCAAAGTTCAGGCCATCTGTGATTGGGTCCAACCTACTTCATTAAAGGCTCTTCAAAGATTCTTGGGTTTTGCCAATTTTTATCGTAAATTTATTGGTAATTTCTCTGTTATTGTTAAACCATTAACTGATTTGACCAAGAAGGGTTCTGATGTGGTGAATTGGCCTCCTGAGGCAGTCTCTGCATTTCAGGAACTTAAGCAGAGATTCACTTCTGCTCCTGTTCTACGGCAGCTGATGTTTCTCTACCATTTCAGGTGGAGGTGGATGCCTCTGAAATTGGGGCAGGTGCCGTTTTGTCCCAAAGAGATCCAGAGACCTCTAAGAGTAACCCTTGTGCCTTTTTCTCTCGAAAATTTTCTCCCACTGAACGTAATTATGACGTGGGTAATCGGGAGTTATTGGCCATGAAGTGGGCTTTTGAAGAGTGGAGACATTGGCTGGAGGGAGCCAAACATCAGGTGGTGGTCCTTACGGACCATAAGAATCTAGTTTATCTGGAATCTGCCAAGCGACTTAATCCTAGACAGGCCAGGTGGGCCTTGTTTTTCACACGTTTTAATTTTGTGGTTTCATTTCTTCCTGGCACTAAAAATGTTAAGGCGGATGCCCTCTCGAGGAGTTTCCTGGCGGACTCTCCTGAGTTATCTGATCCTGCTGTTATTTTGAAAGAGGGTGTAGTTCTTTCCGCCATCTCGCCCAATTTGAGACTGGCTTGGAGGGGTGTCAGGAGGATAAGCCCGAGCGCTGCCCTGTTGGGAAATTGTTTGTCCCGGACCAGTGGAAAAAGAGTGTAATGTCTGAGATTCATTGTTCCGCGTTGGCCGGTCATCCCGGAATTTTTGGTACCAGAGACTTGGTTAGTCGGTCCTTTTGGTGGTCTACCTTGTCTCGTGATGTCAGGGAGTTTGTGCAGTCCTGCGTGACTTGCTCTCGCTCCAAGCCTTGCTCTCGTTCTAGTGGTTTGTTGATGCCATTACCTGTGCCCAAGAGACCATGGACCCATATCTCTATTGATTTCATTTCCGACCTCCCTGTTTCTCAGAGAATGACCGTCATCTGGGTGATTTGCGATAGGTTTTCCAAGATGATACATTTGTGCCATTACCTAAGTTGCCTTCCTCCTCTGAATTGGTGCCTTTGTTCCTTCAGCACGTGGTTCATTTACACGGCATTCCTGAGAACATTGTGTCTGACAGAGGAGTCCAGTTTGTTTCCAGATTTTGGAGGACCTTTTGTTCTAAAATTGGTGTTCAATTGTCTTTCTCCTCGGCGTTTCATCCTCAGACCAATGGTCAAACTGAGAGAACAAACCAGACATTGGAGACTTATCTAAGATGCTTTGTGTCTGCTGATCAGGATGACTGGGTCTCTTTTTTGCCTTTGGCTGAGTTTGCTCTTAATAATAGAGCTAGCTCTGCCACTTGATGTCTCCATTTTTCTGTAATTCGGGTTTCACCCTCGATTTTCTTCAGGACAGCGGAGGCTTCTGTCTGTCCGGGTTGACTCTGTTGTGGAGTGTATGCAGCAGATTTGGGACCAGGTGTGGAGAGGTTGTCCCTCTCTCAGGAGAGGGCCCAGCGGTTTGCTAACCGGCATAGGACTGATGGTCCTCGGTTTAAAGTGGGGGATTTGGTCTGGTTGTCCTCAAGAAATATTCCTATGAGAGTGGCATCTCCTAAATTTAAGCCTAGGTTCATTGGACCTTATAAGATCATGGAGATTCTTAGTCCTGTTTCTTTTCGTTTACTTCTTCCAGGGACATTTAAGATCCATAACGTGTTCCACAAGTCCTTGTTGAAGAGGTTTGTTGAGCCAGTGGTTCCTACTACTGTGCCTCCTGACCCTGTTTTGGTTGAGGGCAATCTGGAGTATTGGTTGAGAAAATATTGAATTCTCGTTTTTCTAGACGGAAACTCCAGTATTTGGTTAAATGGAGAGGTTATGGTCAGGAAGACAATTCTTGGGTGTTTGCTTCGGACATCCATGCTAGGAGACTCATCCGTGCGTATCATAGAACTCATCCTGACCGACCTGGTTGCTCAAATGAGGGTTCGGTGACCCCTCCTCAAGTGGGGGGGGTACTGTTGTGAATAGGCTGGAAATTAGTTCTGAGCAGAAGCTCCCTCTGGTGGTTACAAACGGTACTGGACTGTCCAGTGAAGATTGTGAGGATTGGGAATCAAGGTGTTACTGACTGGTCTTATATAAGGGAGTCCCTTCCATCAGGGTTGCAGGTGATCAATTGTTCTGGTCTCAATCCTTGATTCCTGTTTCCTTGGTAGCCTGCTGTGTCGTGTCTGAATCTCCTGCTAACAGATAAGACATTTTGTTCTTTTTGTTTTTGTGCTTGATTTTTGCATTTTGTCCTGCACTTCTGTGGGGGCCTTCTGGGTCCCTCGGGGGCTTTTGCCCTCTCAGTTCAGTTCAGCCACTGATGTTTGTATATTTGCTTTTTCCAGTTTTTTCAGTGGCTGCTGTTTTGTTTTTGGTTACACCAGAGAACTAATTTAGGTGGTAGAGGTCGTGTGATCTCAGGTGTTTTTGAAATTAGTAGAGTTGGTGCTTTTCAGGGTTTTTTGAGATTGCAGTAAGTGCCCTTCCTATCCTTTTCTATTTAGTAAGTTTGGGCCCCAACGTTTGCTCATACTATTTTCTGTCTGTGTCAGTATTTCTTCTTGTCTAACCGCCATTACATGTTTGGGGGCTTTCTATGTTCTTTGGGGATCTGCTCCGGGGCAGATAGCTTTCCTCTTTCTATCTTTAGGTGTAGTTAGATTCTCAGGCTGTGACGAGGCGTCTAGGACCAACGATAGGAACGCTCCACGGCTGCCTCTAGTTGTGGTGGTTAGTGAGGGTACTGCAATCTCATAGTTTCCAACTGCTCTGGTGTATTTCCTTTTTTGCCTGCTCTCCTCGGCTACCAAATCATAACAGTGTAGCCTGATATCTATGTGTAGCACTAGCCACTTTAACATGTCATGTTTTTTTCAACATGTGTAGCTAGGTAGCAGTAATTTTTGCCGGACACACAGCAGGGGAACAGCAGGCGTTACTGAACCCCACAAACACATCATCGATTGTTTTGATCTGTGCATCCAACACTTCTGAGCCCAGGGTCAAGGAGGGTGTAGGCTGAAGCCTAGTATGAGATGTTTGAACTTTAATTTGAACTTTAATTTGGAGTTAGCAGCATTCATTTTTGTCAGACACACAGCAGGGGAACAGCAGGCGTTACTGAACCCCACTATCACTATAGCTTGTGTATTGGTCTGTGGACACGACACTTCTGAGCAGCAACTGGCAGTGTTGTAGCCCAGGGAGTATAGTTCAGGTGGTAGAAAGATGAACATAACAGGAGACATGGAAAACGTTGCCAACCAGTTAGTTAATCTGAAACCGGACAGGCAAATTCAGGCGAGATCCATGCCTAGTTCATTTTCAGAAAAGTAAGCCGTTCTACATTATCGGAGGATAGTCGCATGCAACGCTCTGTTAGTACACCACCTGCAGCAGTAAAGACGCGCTCCGATAATACACTGGCAGCAGGGCAAGCCAGCACCTCCAATGCATACTGGCTAAGCTCTGGCCATGTATCCAGCTTAGAGACACCAAACTTGAATGGGGAAGAGCCATCTGGGAGTACACTGAGAGGGCAAGACATGTAGTCTGTCACCATCTTACGGAAATGTTGCCTCCTGCTGACTGGAGCCGTCTCGGATGGTGTAGACATTGGTGGCGCTGCCACAAAACTTCGCCACATTTGGAACATACTGTTCTTGCCCTGTGCAGAGGCGCTGCTTGTACTCCCTCTTGTTGCAGAGCTGTCTCCACTGCCTCGACGCACAGAGCTGCTTTGTAAAGCAGTAGCAGCAGCAGTGCTCTCGGCTGGAATGGAGAACATTATGGATTGCACCAGTGTGTCTTGTTACTTCCGCATTTTACGCTCCCGGTTCAACGGTTGTGAGAGGCTTTGTAAGTTGTCCCGGTAGCGAGGGTCTAGGAGGGTGTACACCCAATAATCAGACATGGTGTGAATGTGTTCGATGCGGCGTTCGTTTCTCAGGCACTGCAGCATGAAATCAACCATGTGCTGCAGACTCCCAACTGGCCAAGAAACGTTGTCCCCTGCAAGAGGCGTCATCTCTGCCTGCTGTGCATCACCCCACCCTTGGTCTACATACTGACTAGAGCATTGTCTACCTCCCTCTGGAGCGATGTCTTCCTCCTCCATTGACTCCTCCTCATCCTCCTCACAAAGTCCTTCAAATACATAAAAATTTACAAAATTTAAAACTCAAAATTTAAAAACATTGTATCAAAATTCTGTAACATCACTTTATGGAAACACAATAGCATTACAAAAGGATATACAAAAACTGTACATTATGTGCTTTGTAAATACATTAAAAGTTTGGAATGGTTATGAAAATATAGACAGCGACTCTGGAGGTTCAATTGTTGATACAGCATGGTACTTTGAAAGTCCTCCAGCCCTTTGTGAGGAACCACGTTGCGCTGACTGTCCAGAAGGTGATGGAATTTGTGACTCCTCATCCTCCACCTCTTCCAAAACCTCATGCCTTAGTGCTTGCAGTGTTTTTTGAAGCAGGCAGATAAGGGGGACAGTCAGGCTGACTAGTGCATCATCTGCACTCGCCATCCGCGTTGACTCATCAAACGCACGCAAAACGTGGCAGATGTCCTTCATAGAGTCCTTCGCCACTCATTACACTGGCTGCCCATTCATTATAGGATCCAATTCTAATTACTGGTTCTCACCAACAAAGCTCTCCACAGTGCAGCACCCCCTACATCTCCTCCCTCAATTATATTTATCGGCCTAACCGACTGCTGCACTCTGCAAACGACCTTCGACTAACCTCTGCACTAATCCGTACCTCCCACTCCCAACTCCAAGACTTCTCCCACGCTGCGCCAATCCTCTGGAATGCTCTACCCAAGAAATTAGGACTATCCGCAATTTGGATGGTTTCAGGTGCTCCCTCAAAACACATTTGTTCACAGTGGCCTATCACATTCACTAATCAAAGTCATTCTATGTGTAAGTCTGTGTGTGTAGCCCATTCACTATCTCCATGCATCCCTCACTCCCTTAAAATGTCTGGACCATCATTGTAAAAACACCATTGTATATAAACACCTGTACTTTGTATCTCCCCCACCTCATTGTAGATTGTAAGCTTTCACCAGCAGGGGCGGCTGATTTTGCTTTAATTATTGTATTGTTAACGTTGTTACTTATGACTTGTGTTTTGAAACTGTTAAACTGTAAAGCACTGCGGAATATTATGGCGCTATATAAATAAAGATTATTATTATTATTCTTATTATAGAGGCCCACTCAGTAGTGGTGAAGTGTGAACGGCGCAAATTGCGAGTTGATTGAGCCTGATGCAGCTGATACTCCATTACTGTTGGCTGCTGCTCACACAACCGCTCCAACATATGTAACGAGGAATTCCACCTGGTGGGTACGTCACATATGATGAGATGTTCATGAAGGCGAAATCTGCGTTGCAGAGCTGCAATCAGCGATCTGGCCATGCTGGAACGTCGCAAGTGAGCGCACTCTAGGCGGACCTTGTGCAGCAGTGCATCAAGATCCGGATAGTCCCTCAAAAAACTCTGCACGACCAAGTTGAGCACATATGACAGACATGGTATGTGAGTGAGGTTGCCAAGGCCCAGAGCTGCCACCAGATTTCGGCCATTGTCACACACTACCAAGCCTGCCTGTAGATTCGCTTCCAAAAACCACACGTCGCTCTCCTGCTTTATGGCATTACAGAGCTCCTGCGCTGTGTGGCTAAGATTCCCCATGGAAATTAATTTCAGGACGGCCTGTTGACATTTGGACATGGCTGTGCTCATATCGGTCGCAACAGGTAAACGTTCACGGGTCCATGTAGAGGTAGACCGTGACGGCTCCTGCAGCGATGATTCTGAGGAACTGGAGTAGGAGGAGGAGTCAATGTGTACAGACTTGATTCCTGCAATCCTTGGAGTTGGCAGAACACGTACAGCGCCACTCGCAAGATCAGTACCCGGCTACACAACATTGACCCAATAGGCAGTGAGGGAAAGGTATTGTCCCTGGCCATGGGTGTTAGAACCCTCTTGTTAGGTTTTGTTTCAGTTTGCTGGTCACATGACCTTTTTTCCCTATTTAGTCTGGCTCCGCCCTTCTGGCTTTGTTTGACTTCATTGTATTATCTACTATTAAGCTAGCCGGGTGCTTAGGTGCCTTAATCAGTCAGTTTTGCTTGATGTTAGGATCGCAAAGTATTTTTTTTTCTGTTTAACCCCTTACTGCCATCGGACGTACTATCCCGTCCATGGTACCTGGGCCCGTATGACCATGGACGGGATAGTACGTCTCGTGCGATCGGACGCGCTCCCGATGGGAGCGCAGCCGATCGCGCCCGGGTGTCAGCTGATTATCACAGCTGACACCCATGACTGTGTGTCAGGAGTGGTCACGGACCGCTCCCGGCACATTAACCCCTTGCACACCCGATCAAACATGATCGCGGTGTACTGGGGGCACAGGGGAGGATCGCGCAGGGTGGGGGCTCCCTGCGCGCCCCCCTGAGACCCTCAGAGCAGCGCGATGTGATCTCGCTGTTCTGAGGGCTTCCTCACTCCCAGGACCGGATCCAAGATGGCGCCGGGGTCCTGGAGGGAGGCGGCTACCTCAGTGCCTGCCGAGAGCAGGCACTGAGAAGCCTGCTGCACTGCCTGAGCGATCGCTGGTGTGACAGAGTGCTGTGCACACTGTCACACCAGCGATCTGATAAAATACAGTGATGTCCCACCCTGGGACAAAGTAAAAAAGTTAAAAAAATAAAAATAAACATGTTTTAAAAAAAAATCCAAAATAAATAAAAAAATATATATATTCCCCAATAAATTCACTTCTTCCTGTAAATAAAAAAAACAAAGCAATAAAAGTACACATATTTGGTATCGCCGCGTTCGTAACTACCCGCCCTATAAAATTGGCCCACCAGTTAACCCCTTTAGTGAACCCCTTAAAAAAAAAAAAAACTAAGCAAAAAATCAATGCTTTATCATCATACCGCCGAACAAAAAGTGGAATAACACGCGATCAAAAAGACCGATATAAATAAACATGGTACCGCTGAAAACGCCATCTTGTCCCGCAAAAAACGAGCCATATACAGCATCATCAGCGAAAAAATAAAAAAGTTATAGCTCGCAGAATAAAGCGATGCAAAAATAATTATTTTTTATATAAAATTGTTTTTATTCTATAAAAGCGCCAAAACATGAAAAAATGATATAAATGAGGTATCGCCATAATCGTACTGACCCAAAGAATAAAACTGCTTTATCAATTTTACCACACGCGGAACGGTATAAACGCCTCCCCCAAAAGAAATTCATGAATTACTGATTTTTGTTCATTCTAACCTCCCAAAAATCGAAATAAAAAGCGATCAAAAAAGTCACGTGCTGAAAAATGGTACCGATAAAAACATCAACTCGTCCCGCAAAAAATAAGACCTCACATGACTCTGTGGGCCAAAATATGCAAAAATTATAGCTCTCAAAATGTGATGATGCAAAAACTATTTTTGCAATAAAAAGCGTCTTTTAGCGTGACAGCTGCCAATCATAAAAACCCGCTATAAATAGTAAATCAAACCCCCTTTATCACCCCCTTAGTAAGGGAAAAATAATAAAATTTAAAAAAAGTATTTATTTCCATTTTCCCATTAGGGTTAGGGTTAGGGTTGCGGCTAAAGTTAGGGTTAGGGTTGGCGCTAAAGTTATGATTAGCGTTAGGGTTGGGATTAGGGGTGTGTTAGGGTTAGGTTTGTGGTTAGGGTTGGGACTAGGGTTAGGGGTGTGTTGGGGTTAGAGTTGGAGTTAGAATTGGGGGGTTTCCGCTGTTTAGGCACATCAGGGGCTCTCCAAATGTGACATGGCGTCTGATCTCAATTCCAGCCAATTCTGCGTTGAAAAAGTCAAACGGTGCTCCTTCACTTCTCAGCTCTGCCATGCGTCCAAACAGTAGTTTATCCCCACATATGGGGTATCAGCGTACTCTGGACCCCAAGAGTTATTGTGCAATTTGTCCTATTTCTTCTGCTACCCTTGGGAAAATAAAAAACTGGGGGCGAAAATATCATTTTTGTACAAAAAAAAATATTTTTTTGTTTTTACGGCTGTACATTATAAACTTCTCTGAAGCACTTGGGGCTTCATAGCGCTCACCACACATCTAGATAAGTTCCTTGTGGGGTCTATTTTCCAAAATGGGGTCACTTGTTGGGGATTTCCACAGTTTAGGCGCATCAGGGGCTCTCCAAATGCGACATGACGCCCCCAGACCATTCCATCAAAGTCTGCAATCCAAAACGTCACTACTTCCTTCCGAGCCCCAACGTGTACCCATACAGTAGTTTTCTCCCACATATTGGATATCAGCGTACTCAGGACAAATTGGACAACAACTTTTGGGGTCCAATTTCTCCTGTTACCCTTGTAAAAATAAAATATTGGGGCAAAAAAATCATTTTTGCAAAAAAAAAAAAAAAAGATTTTTTATTTTTACGGCTGTGCGTTATAAACTTCTGTGAAGCACTTTGGGGTTCCAAGTGCTCACCACACATCTAGACAAGTTCCTTGTGGGGTCTATTTTCCAAAATGGGGTCACTTGTGGGGGGTTTCCACTGTTTAGGCGCATCAGGGGCTCTCCAAATGCGACATGACGCCCCCAGATCATTCCATCAAAGTCTGCAATCCAAAACGTCACTACTTCCCTTCCGAGCCCTGACGTGCGCCCATACAGTAGTTTTCTCCCACATATTGGGTATCAGCGTACTCAGGACAAATTGGACAACAACTTTTGGGGTCCAATTTCTCCTGTTACCCTTGTGAAAATAAAATATTGGGGGCGAAAAAAATCATTTTTGTAAAAAAAAAAAAGATTTTTTATTTTTACGGCTGTACGTTATAAACTTCTGTGAAGCACTTCGGGGTTCAAAGTGCTCACCACACATCTAGATAAGTTCCTTGTGGGGTCTATTTGCCAAAATGGGGTCACTTGTGGGGGGTTTCCACTGTATAGGTGCATCAGGGGCTCTCCAAATGTGACATGACGCCCCCAGACCATTCCATCAAAGTCTGCAATCCAAAACGTCACTACTTCCCTTCCGAGCCCTGACGTGCGCCCATAAAGTAGTTTTCTCCCACATATTGGGTATCAGCGTACTCAGGACAAATTGGACAACAACTTTTGGGTTCCAATTTCTTCTGTTACCCTTGTGAAAATAAAATATTGGGGGCGAAAAAATCATTTTTGTAAAAAAAAAAAAAGATTTTTTATTTTACGGCTGAACGTTATAAACTTTAGTGAAACACCTGGGGGTTAAAAGTTCTCACCACACATCTAGATAAGTTCCTTGAGGGGTCTAGTTTCCAAAATGGTGTCATTTATGGGGGTTTCCACTGTTTAGGCAGATCAGGAGCTCTCCAAACACGACATGGCGTCCAGCCAATTCTGCGTTGAAAAAGTCAGATGGCGCTCCTTCCCTTCCAAACTCTGCCATGCACCCAAACAGTGGTTTACCCCCACATATGGGGTATCAGCGCACTCAGGACAAATTGCACAATAACTTTTGGAGTCTTGTTACCCTTGGAAAAATAAAAATTGGGGTGAAAAGATCATTTTTGTGGAAAAAATATGATTTTTAAATTTTACGGCTCTACGTTATAAACTTGTGTGAAGCACTTGGGGGTTCAAATTGCTCACCAAAGATCTAGAAAAGTTCCTTAGGGGGTCTAGTTTCCAAAATGGGGTCATTTGTGGGGGGTTTCCACTGTTTAGGCACATCAGGGCTCTCCAAATGCAACATGGCATCCAATCTCAATTCCAGCCAATTTTGGTTGGAAAAAGTCAAATGGTGCTCCTTCCATTCCGAGCTCTGCCGTGCGCCCAAACAGTGGTTCCCACCCACATATGGGGTATCAGCGTACTCAGGACAAATTGGACAACAACTTATGTGGTCCAATTTCTCCTGTTATCCTTGGAAAATAAAAAATTAGTGACTAAAAGATAATTTTTGTGGGAAAAAAATAGGATTTTTTATTTTCATGCCCGGGCATTATAAACTTGTGTGAAGCACTTGGGGGTTCAAAGTGCTCACCAAAGATCTAGATAAGTTCCTTAGGGGGTATAGTTTCCAAAATGGGGTCACTTGTGGGGGGTTTCCACTGTTTAGGCTCATCTGGGGCACTGCAAACGGAACATGACCCCCATCAACGTCTGCATTCCAAAACGTTACTACTTCCTTTCCAAGCCCTGCCGTGCACCCAAACAGTTTCCCCCCCCCCATATTGGGTATCAGCGTACTCAGGACAAATTGGACAACAACTTTTGGGGTCCAATTTCCTTGGGAAAATTCAAAAATTTGGGAATAAAAAATCATTTTTGTGGAAAATTGTTTTTTTTTTTTTTCACACCCAGGCATTATAAGCTCTTGTGAAACACTTGGGGGTTCAAAGTGCTCACAACAGATCTAGATAAGTACCTTAGGGGGTCTAGTTTCCAAAATGGTGTCACTTGTGGGGGTTTCCACTGTTTAGGTGCATCAGGGGCTCTCCAAACACGACATGGCGTCCAATCTCAATTCCAGCCAATTTTAGTTTGAAAAAGTCAAACGGCGCTCCTTCCCTTACGAGCTCTGCCGTGTGCCCAAACAGTGGTTTTCCCCCACATATTGGGTATTGGCGTACTCAGGAGAAATTGCATAACAACCTTATCTGTCCATTTTCTCCTTTTACCCTTGTGAAAATAAAAAAAAAGTTTGTAAAAGATCATTTTTGTGGCTAAAAAGTTAAATATTCATTTTTTCCTTCCACGTTGCTTTAGTTCCTGTGAAGCACCTGAAGGGTTAATAATCTTCTTGAATGTGGTTTTGAGTACCTTGAGGGGTGCAGTTTTTAGAATGGTGTCACTTTTGGGTATTTTCTGCCATATAGACCCCTCAAAGTGACTTCAAATGAGAGGTGGTCCCTAAAAAAAATGGCTTTGTAAATTTTGTAAAAATGAGAAATCACTGGTCAACTTTTAACCCTTATAACTTCCTAACAAAAAAAAATTTTGTTCCAAAATTGTGCTGATGTAAAGTAGACATGTGGGAAATGTTATTTCTTAACTATTTTGTGTGATATATTTCTCTGTTTTAAGGGAATAAAAATTCAAAGTTTGAAAATTGCAAAATTTTAAAAATTTTCGCCATATTTGCGTTTTTTTCAAAAATAAACGCAAGTTATATAGAAGAAATTTTACTTCTAACGTGAAGTACAATATGTCACGAGAAAACAATCTCAGAATCGCGAAGATCCGTTGAAGCGTTCCAGAGTTATAACCTCATAAAGAGACAGTGGTCAGAATTGTAAAAATTGGCCCGGTCATTAACGTGCAAACCACCCTTGGGGGTGAAGGGGTTAATTATCCATGCTACAATTTATGTTAGGAAGTGTCCACCTTTTCTCCCAGTCCCTAGATCTTGTAGGGATTCCTCCCTCGCAACTATAGGTCTTCGTTCACACTAGATGAGGACTTTAGCGGGTCTGGTCGCAGGATCAGGTTCCCGTTACATCGTAGGGATTCAGCTTAGTTGTATTGTGAGGACAGAATTCCCTTCTTTCCTTACTGGTTGTAGCAGATCATAACAATGGGTACTGGTCCACGCATCGGTGGTCAGGTGGACCTTGCTACTGAGGGCGTTTAGTAGCGCATGTTTAATTTTTCCCTCAACATGCTTTTGCAGACCAGGGACGGCTTGCCTGCTGAAATTAAATCGGCTTGGCACATTGTATTGTGGGACTGACAATGATATTCAGTTACGGAAACTGTCTGTCTCCACCAGCCTGAATGACAGCATTTCAAGGGACAGGAGTTTTGCAATGCCAGCATTCAGAGCCTGTGCTCGTGCATGGTTTGCGGAGTATGGCCGTCTTTTATCCCATGCCTGTGCTACCGATGGCTGTTTTGTGGCCTGGGAGTGTGAGGATGACAGGGAACTTGCTGCTGTGTGTGGAATAACACTTTGTCTCTGGACAACAGTGGCCGAGGTTCTTCCATGGCGATCCTGTGAGGAAGCAGAACCAACTGTGTGTGAGCTCGATGAAGAGGCTTCAACACAACCTGAAGATGTAGGTGCTGCTGTAGGTTGGCCTACATCTCCAGTGTGTCTTTGTAACTCAACTACGTGCTTTGTTTGCACATGTTTCCACATATTTGTGGTATTGAGGTTACTGACACTTTTACCTCTTTTTACTTACACAGCTTGCATTTGACATAGCAAATATCATCTGCAAGTGTGTCAAAAAAGGACCACGCAGTGCAAGTCCTGGGAGCGCACGTTTTGACTTTTGGAAGACAACTGCTCCGAACAGGTGCCAAACTGGAGGCTACAGGCAACCGAGTCTGCAGCCTAACTCTCCCTCCTGTTTGTACCGTTGGGGCAATGTCTTCCTCTATCTTCCTTCTATCACTAACCACTTCTCTAGGCATCTCCCAGCTTTCAACCAAAGTACTGGTTCTCAGCCACAAAGCTATCCACAGTGCAACACCCCTCCTACATCTCCTCCCTCATTTCTATCTATCGGCCTAACCGACTGCTGCGCTCTGCAAACGACTTTCGACTAACCTCTGAACTAATACGTACCTCCCACTCCCGACTCCAAGACTTCTCCCGCGCTACGCCAATCCTCTGGAATGTTGTACCCCAAGAAATTAGGACTATCCACAATTTTCATGGTTTCAGGCGCTCCCTCAAAACACATTTGTTCAGAGCGGCCTATCACATTCACTAATCAAAGTCATTCTATGTATTCTGTGTAAGTGTGTATGTGTGTGTGTGTCTCTAGCCCATTCACTATCTCCATCCCTCAGTCCCTTAAGATGGCTGGACCATCATTGTAAATGCACCATTGTATATAAACACCTATACTTTGTATCTCCCCCACCTCATTGTACATTGTAAGCTGTCACGAGCAGGGCGACTTATTTAGCTTAAATTATTGTATTGTTAACGTTGTTACTTATGACTTGTGTTCTTATACTGCAAAACTGTAAAGCGATGCGTAATATGATGGCACTATATAAATTAATATTATTATTATTAGGATTCCTCTGAGCTGCTCCACCACCTTCCTGTTCCTCACGCCATGTTGGGTCTTGGACCTCATCATCTCCACTACCCTCTTCCAACACCTGCTGCTGTTGGGTGGTCTGGCCAGCACCATGCTCAACAGAAACTGGCACCTGAGTCTCATCATCATCAGATGCGTTCTGCGGTGTGCTGACCATCGGCACTGTCTCACCCGCCTCTTCAGATTCAGAGAGACACAGCTGTTGCGCATCACTGCATACTCCCTCTTCTTGTCATGTATAGTGTACAGTTCCTATAGCGTCTTGTGCTTGGGTGCGAGGAAAACACAGGAGACATAGGTTGAAATGAAATGACTTGTATTACTTCATACAAGCATGCTGAAAAGTTCACACAGTTTGCAGGAACAGCGACAGGAGACACAGCAGGCCAGAGTAACTTCAAGCACTACAGTAAATCTCCAAAGCAGGTTCAGGATCTCTTCTCTGTACCGTAATTCCTCTGCAAACATGGATTCACCAAACAGCAGGTTTCCAGAGTCCAAAAGTGTTCCAAGGTTCCTCAGTAGGGAATAGCTGGAGTACAAGTCCAAGGCTTCCAGGAGTCAGGTCACAGACTGACTGAGGCTTGATTCAGGAGCACTGATTGTTCAGCTGAGGCTGCTTAAGAAGCAAGAGGGAAGAATCAGGGCGGGAACATGAAAACTGGAAACTCCATATTAACTGAGGGCAAGAGCTGCAGAAAGACAGAAAGCAAAATGGCCGACGGAAAGCTGAGTTTCAAGGAACATGTCAACAGAGACAAAGAACCTTACACTTCTTCACATTACAGAATGCTGCTTAGCTGGGCCCCTGTTTGCAAGCCAATAGATTCTGAGAACAGAAGCAGACACTCAGCTGGCTCCTGTACAGAACTCTCTGACTGCCTGGGCAATTTGCCAGGCGGTGAAGAGACAGATGGTTGCTCAACAGTGCTGTGGTCCTGAGAGGAGGTGGAAGCAATTGAAGTCGATGCATTGGCTGACATCCAACCAACAACGGCTTCAATTTGTTCTTCCCGCAGCAGGGGGTACTCCGAGCTCCTACAAAAGTGCGCATAAAGGAACGCTCACGGGGAAAACTGGTGGATGCTGTGTCACTGTGGGCCGCAGCAGCCACAGAATCCCCACGTCCTCTCCCTGAAGAAACTCCACGGCCACGACCACGTGCCTTACTCCCTGCCTTCTTCATCTTGGTAGATTGATAAAGAAAGTCTGAAAAGTTATAAGGCCTAAGTGTGGTTATTCCGCAGAGACTGCAGTGAACACTGCACACAACTGTTCAGTAGGTGTGAAAGGCCCCTTTGTGTACTTCTATAGTGTTTGCAACAAATGTATTGTATACGGATGGAAGCGCGTCACACTAATAGATTTTATTTATTTGTAATAGAATGGAGCAGCAACTATTAGAGAAAAATTTCAAGGATGTGCCAGTGACACACGCTCAGCAGACTACAACCAGCAGTGGTTGAAGAACTAACTGGAGCGTGATCTGCACTCCAAAAAGGAAAACCTCAGACTACAGTGAACACTGCACACAACTGTTCACTACCCAACGCGTCATAGCAGGAAGGCAGTCTGTGCGTCAAAACAAAGGCGCAAGCATACATCCACGTACCCTGTTTATAAAGCTATATAAAAAAAATTATGTAGTAGTGACGCACACTTTATTGAGGTACAGTATTACATCGCCATTCACCATCTGTGGCTATGCAGTCTCATCTATATATACCTTATCTATCCGTTGTCATGCTTGCAAGTCGACAGTCAGGCATAAATAGCAATTTTCACTATGCACTATGCACTTTTTAAAGGTTATGTTTGTTAATAAAAATGATTATTGCCACATATTATGAGTATTACATGATGGAAATTGTCTAATTTTGTATAAACTGTTTAGTGACATTATTCAGCAAATGTAACATTTTAGTAATGTCACAGATAACTTGTAATGCTGATGATGTTTTGAAGTCAGACATTCATTGTCCATACAATAAAAATGGTGTACATACTGTTACTTATCCATCATTAATGGATTCAGATATGTACTTGTATGCTTTTATGTACAACCGTATAGCAGATTCCTTAACTAATTTATTTTGTGGTTTGCATTGCTGTTCAACATGTTAATGTATGTGTTTATGTTTGTCAATTCTTTATTTATCTAGATATTAGTTTAAATGAAATCATCATCTTATGGTAGTAAAGGTTATCTTTCTCTTGTTTGAAGTATAGACATTTAAAATTGACAGGTAACAAGGAAATTACTAGATCTAGTATTTAAACATCCTCCTTGACCCTGGGCTCCAACACAGCCAGTTGTTGCCTGTAAGTAATGCTAGCACAGTCAACACTTGCTCCTGTGTTTACTGGGGTTCAGTAATGTCAGCTGTTCCCCTGCTGTGTGTACGTCAAAAAGTCCTGCTGCCTCCACCCTGTTCCTTCTCATCCCTGGGCTCCAACACCGCCAGTTGTTGCCTGTAAGTGCGTTAGCACAGTCAACACTTGCTCCTGTGTTACTGGGGTTCAGTAATGTCAGCTGTTCCCCTGCTGTGTGTACGTCAAAAAGTCCTGCTGCCTCCACCCTGTTCTCTTCTCATCCCTGGGCTCCAACACCGCCAGTTGTTGCTCGGAAGTGCTGTTAGCACAGTCAACACTTGCTCCTGTGTTACTGGGGTTCAGTAATGTCAGCTGTTCCCCTGCTGTGTGTACGTCAAAAAGTCCTGCTGCCTCCACCCTGTTCTCTTCTCATCCCTGGGCTCCAACACCGCCAGTTGTTGCCTGTAAGTGCTGTTAGCACAGTCAACACTTGCTCCTGTGTTACTGGGGTTCAGTAATGTCAGCTGTTCCCCTGCTGTGTGTACGTCAAAAAGTCCTGCTGCCTCCACCCTGTTCTCTTCTCATCCCTGGGCTCCAACACCGCCAGTTGTTGCTCGGAAGTGCTGTTAGCACAGTCAACACTTGCTCCTGTGTTACTGGGGTTCAGTAATGTCAGCTGGTCCTCCGTTGTGCCATTGGCTCTTTTCCTTCTGCTGCCCCTCCGGGTTCCAGTACCGTCAGCTGGTTCTCCCGCAGTGCCTTTGGCCTAGGTGCCTCCATCTCGGTATCCGAGTTCCAGCAACGTCTGCTGGTCCTTGGTAGTGCTTTGGAGCACAGGTACCTCCTGCTTAGTAACCGTGTCCCAGTAACGTCAGCTGGTCCTCAGTTGTGCCATTGGCTCTTTTCCTTCTGCTGCCCCTCCGGGTTCCAGTACCGTCAGCTGGTTCTCCGCAGTGCCTTTGGCCTAGGTGCCTCCATCTCGGTATCCGAGTTCCAGCAACGTCTGCTGGTCCTTGGTAGTGCTTTGGAGCACAGGTACCTCCTGCTTAGTAACCGTGTCCCAGTAACGTCAGCTGGTCCTCGGTTGTGCCATTGGCTCTTTTCCTTCTGCTGCCCCTCCGGGTTCCAGCACAGTCAGCTGGTCCTCGTTACTTGCATTGGCTCTTGTACCTTCTGCTACCCGTCTGGGTTCCAGTACCGTCAACTGGTTCTCCGCAGTGCCTTTGGCCTAGGTGCCTCCATCTCGGTATCCGAGTTCCAGCAACGTCTGCTGGTCCTTGGTAGTGCTTTGGAGCACAGGTACCTCCTGCTTAGTAACCGTGTCCCAGTAACGTCAGCTGGTCCTCGGTTGTGCCATTGGCTCTTTTCCTTCTGCTGCCCCTCCGGGTTCCAGCACAGTCAGCTGGTCCTCGTTACTTGCATTGGCTCTTGTACCTTCTGCTACCCGTCCGGGTTCCAGTACCATCAACTGGTTCTCCGCAGTGCCTTTGGCCTAGGTGCCTCCATCTCGGTATCCGAGTTCCAGCAACGTCTGCTGGTCCTTGGTAGTGCTTTGGAGCACAGGTACCTCCTGCTTAGTAACCGTGTCCCAGTAACGTCAGCTGGTCCTCGGTTGTGCCATTGGCTCTTTTCCTTCTGCTGCCCCTCCGGGTTCCAGCACAGTCAGCTGGTCCTCGTTACTTGCATTGGCTCTTGTACCTTCTGCTACCCGTCCGGGTTCCAGTACCGTCAACTGGTTCTCCGCAGTGCCTTTGGCCTAGGTGCCTCCATCTCGGTATCCGAGTTCCAGCAACGTCTGCTGGTCCTTGGTAGTGCTTTGGAGCACAGGTACCTCCTGCTTAGTAACCGTGTCCCAGTAACGTCAGCTGGTCCTCGGTTGTGCCATTGGCTCTTTTCCTTCTGCTGCCCCTCCGGTTCCAGCCAGTCAGCTGGTCCTCGTTACTTGCATTGGCTCTTGTACCTTCTGCTACATTTACAAATTGAAGATTTTTTAAATGTTTTTTTGGGTAATCACTCTGGATCTCCAACAATGAAGACGACGACCCTGATGACCACCCCGAAGAAGATGACGACCACAAGGACGACGAGCATCAAGCCAACCAGCCTAAACACCATCACAAAGAAGAAATAAAAGATTACCCAACAGGACTAAGAAGGTTAAGACAAACTACAAGATACAGAACAAGAGACTGAAGAACAATAAGCAGATCAAAAAGCAGAAGAACATGAAGTATAAGACCAAAATGAAGAGCAAAATATATGCTCTAAATTATAAGCAGAAGAAGACTAAGCAGTGTATGGGGGTGAGTCCGTTCCTCCTCGTGGTGCCCCTGGAAAATGCCTGCTGCTGCAGGCTAAACTGAACACGGACAAATACTGTTGTAATTTAAATCTTTTGTGACAGCAAGAACGGAAGGATGAAAAATTCATACTTTGACAGATTACAAGTACAGGAATCTCTGTCACAAATAAGAATATGATGAAGAAGATGAAGTACAATATGAAGAAGAATAATAGTTTAATAAGAAGAATATGAGTAATGTTAACAAAAAGATGAATAGCAAGAAGTTTAAGAAGAAGATAAAGAAGGTGAAGATGAAGAATAATTTGATGAAAAAGATGATGCTGCTGAAGATTATGAAGGAGAAAGTGTGTCAAAAGTTAAAAAGGTGAAGAGCATGGAAGTTGTGAAATATACATATTTGCCAAAATAGAAAAAACGTTAACAACATTGTCAATTTCTTCGTCAATCCGAACATCTTTAAAAAAAAAAATATTTATGCTATTCCATTTGATTGGGTTAAACATCTATGCCTTTAATGTCTCCTCAACCTTCCCCAATACATTCTACATTACTCTTTGTTGTTTTCCTTCATGTACAATTAACCAACAAGGCAAGAATGTTTTTTTTTTAATTCCGATATTTTGTTCCCATAGACTTACATTGGATTTCCGGTATCGGTATCGGGTATCGCCGATATTTTTTGGGTATCGGCGATACCATTCCGATTCCGATACTTTTGGATATCGGAAAGTATCGCTCAACTCTAGTCTTGCCTCTTCTCCTGCTCTCAGATAAGATATTTTCTGTTTTTGTTTTTGTGCTTGTCATTTGCTATTTTCTCTGCATTTCTGTTAGGTTGGCCAGGTTCCCCTCCTCAGGGGGCTTGGGAGCCTCTCGGTTCCTCTGGAGCCACTGTTGTTTGTTAATTTGCCTTTTCCAGTTTTTTCTGTGGCTGTGGCTTAGTTTTGTTACACCAGAGAACTAATTTAGGTGGTAGAGGTCGTGTGATCTCAGGTGTTTTTACAATTAGTAGCGTTGGTTTTTTTTAGGGTTTTTCTTTGGATTGCAGTAAGTATCCTTCCTATCCTTTTCTGTCCAGGTAGATTGGGCCCCAGCGTTTGCTCATACTATTTTCTGTCTGTGTCTGTATTTCCTCTTGTCTAACCGCCATTACATGTTTGGGGGCTTCCTATGTTCTTTGGGGATCTGCTCCGGGGCAGATAGCTTTCCTCTTTCTATCTTTAGGTGTAGTTAGCCTCTCAGGCTGTGACGAGGCGTCTAGGACCAACGTAGGAACGCTCCACGGCTGCCTTTAGTTGTGGTGGTTAGTCAGGGTACTGCAATCCAGTAGATCCCAACCTCTCTGGTGTATTGCCGTTTTTGCCTGCTCTCCTCAGCTACCAAAACATAACAGGGTCCATTTCAATAACAGACGGAGACAAAATGAATCCCAGAAATTAGATCTTCTGTACGCCAAAAAGACACTTTGATCCCTTCACATACAGTGCATTCTCTCTCAAAATCTGGAACACAGTATGAACATGTTTCACATGAGAGTCCCAGTCATTGGAAAAAATCAAGATATCATCCAAATAAACAATCAGAAATTTATCCACAAAATTCCTGAAAATATCATTCATGAAGGATTGGAAGACGGAAGGGCCATTAGTGAGCCCAAAAGGCATCACTAGGTATTCAAAATGCCCCTCTGGGGTATTAAACGCCGTCTTCCATTCATCCCCGTGCTTAATGCGAATAAGGTTATACGCCCCCTGAGGTCAAGCTTGGTAAATCAACTAGCACTTTTCACTCTGCAAAATAGGTCAGAAAACAAAGGTAACGGATATTGATATTTAACAGTGATCTTATTCAGGAGGCGATAATCAATACACGGCCTCAATGAACCATCCTTTTTGGCCACAAAGAAAAAAAACGGCGCCCAAGGGTGAAGAGGATGGTCTGATATGACCCTTCTCCAATGACTCCTTGATATAAGATCGCATAGCATCGTGTTCAGGTACAGATAAATTAAAAAGGCGACCTTTAGGAAATTTACCACCAGGCACTAATTCAATAGCACAATCGTAGCTCCTGTGAGGGGGCAAGGATGCAGATTTACTTTCACTAAACACATCCGAAAAATCAGTCAAAAAGTCAGGGACATCCTGAGACTGGAGAGAGGCAGAAAAAACAGGAGTGTCAGTATTAACACATTGGTAGCCCCAACTGGTCACAGACACAGATTTCCAATCCAAAACAGGATTATGAGACTGTAACCAAGGGAAACCTAGTACAATAATGTCATGCAGATTATGCAGCACCAGAAATTTGCAACTCTCCTGATGATCTGGTTCAACCCTCATTATCACCTGAGTAGAAAACTGGGGTTTATTCTCCGCCAAAGGGGTAGAATCTGTTGTGAATGGGTTTGAGATGAGTTCTGAACAGAGGCTCCCTCTGGTGGTTACAAGCGGTGCTAGTGAAGATTGTGGGGACTGGGAATCAGGTGTTACTGACTGGTCTTATATAAGGGAGTCATTTTCCCATCAGGGTTGCCGGTGATGAATTGTTCTGGTCTGAATCCTTCATTCCAGTTTCCCTTGTAGCCTGCTGTGTCGTGTCTGCATCTCCTGCTTACAGATAAGACTTTTGCTTCTTTTGTGTTTATTCTATATTTTTGCATTTTGTCCTGCACTTCTTTGGGGGCCTTCAGGGTCCCCTCCGGGGGCTTCTGCCCTCTCAGTTTAGTTCAGCCACTGAGTTTTGTTCTTTTGCTTTTTCCAGTTTTTTCAGTGGCTGCTGTTTTGATTTTGTTACACCAGAGAACTAATTTAGGTGGTAGAGGTCGTGTGATCTCAGGTGATTTTGAAATTAGTAGAGTTGGTGCTTTTCAGGGTTTTCTGGGATTGCAGTAAGTACCCTTCCTATCCTTTTTTATTTAGATAGTTTGGGCCCCAGCGTTTGCTCATACTATTTTCTTTCTGTGTCAGTATTTCCTCTTGTCTAACCGCCATTACATGTTTGGGGGCTTTCTGTTATCTTTGGGGTTCTGCTCCGGGGCAGATAGCTTTCCTATTTCTATCTTTAGGTGTAGTTAGTTTCTCAGGCTGTGACGAGGCGTCTAGGACCAACGTAGGAACGCTCCACGGCTGCCTCTAGTTGTGGTGGTTAGTCAGGGTACTGCAATCTCATAGATTCCAACTGCTCTGGTGTATTGCCTTTTTTACCTGCACTCCTCAGCTACCGAAACATAACAGTATCACCGGCCAAAAAAATTGAAAATTGTATGGTACTCACAGAAGGGAAAAAAAAATATTGTGAAAGAAAAAAGGTTGTCAGAGTTGTCAGAGATATTTTTCTGTTTGTTGCATTTTTTTTTTTTTTCCTCTGTATCTCTGGGTGCTGGGGAGATCTTTTCTCCCAATGGAGTTTGCACAGTTGTCTGGCCGTGTGGATCAGCTTGCCACTGAGGTTCAGAGTATTGCTGCATATCTTGCTAGGTTGCCTGTTGTGGAACCTAGGATCCCCATGCCAGATTTGTTTTTAGGGGATCGAGCTAAGTTTCAGAATTTCAAAAATAATTGTAAATTGTTTTTTGCCTTAAAATCTAAGTCCTCAGGAAACGCAGCGCAGCAGGTTCAAATTATCATCTCTCTCCTGCGCGGCGATCCTCAGGATTGGGCTTTTTCCCTGATACCTAGGGATCCTGTTTTGAGTGATGTTGATGCGTTTTTTCAGGCTTTGGGGTTATTGTACGATGAGCCTAATGTCACTGATCAAGCTGAAAAAACCTTGTTGGCATTAAATCAGGGGCTTGATGACGCTGAGTTATACTGTCAGAGATTCCGTAGGTGGGCAGTCCTGACCAAATGGAATGACGACGCTTTGGCGGCCCTTTTCCGGAAGGGTCTGTCAGATAATGTAAAGGATGTTATGGTGGGATTCCATGTCCCCTCTGGTCTCAATGATTCTATGTCATTAGCGATTCAAATTGACAGACGTTTGCGTGAGCGGAGAAGTATGCGTGGAATGGTGTTGCCTTGTGAACCAGCTTCTGAATCCATGCAGTGTGATAGAGTGGTGTCTGGGGCACAGCGTCATGAGTTTCGAAAGCGCAATGGGTTATGTTTCTACTGTGGTGATGCCTCTCATGCTATTTCAGTCTGCCCTAAGCGGGGAAGACGTTTTGCACGCTCAGTTGTCTTGGGTAGTGTTCAGACTAAGTTTTTATTAACTGTCACTCTGATATGCTCTCTGTCCTCATTTTCTGCTCAGGCTTTCGTTGATTCTGGAGCAGCTATTAACCTGATGGATTATGATTTTGCTAAACGTTGTGGGTTTCCCTTGATACCCCTGCAGAGGTCTATTCCCCTACTGGGGATCGATTCTACCCCTTTGGCTGAGAATAAACCCCAGTTTTCTACTCAGGTGATAATGAGGGTTGAACCTGATCACCAGGAGTGCTGCAAATTTTTGGTTCTATATAATCTGCATGACATTATCGTGCTGGGTTTCCCTTGGTTACAGTCTCATAATCCTGTTTTGGATTGGAAATCTGTGTCTGTAACCAGTTGGGGCTGCCAATGTGTTAATACCAACACTCCTGTTTTTTCTGCCTCCCCCCAGGCTCAGGATGTTCCTGACTTTTTGTTTGATTTTTCTGATGTGTTTAGCGAAAGTAAATCTGCATCCTTGCCTCCCCATAGGAGCTATGACTGCGCTATTGAATTAGTGCCGGGTAGTAAATTCCCTAAAGGTCGCCTTTTTAACTTGTCTGTACCTGAACATGACGCTATGCGGTCTTATATCAAGGAATCATTGGAGAAGGGTCATATCAGACCATCCTCTTCACCCTTAGGTGCCGGTTTTTTCTTTGTGGCCAAAAAAGATGGTTCATTAAGGCCGTGTATTGATTATCGTCTCTTGAACAATATTACTGTGAAATATCAATACCCGTTACCCTTGATTTCTGACCTGTTTTCCAGGGTGAAAAACGCTACTTGGTTTACCAAGCTTGACCTCAGGGGGGCGTATAACCTTATTCGCATTAAGCACGGGGATGAATGGAAGACGGCATTCAATACCCCTGAAGGGCATTTTGAGTACCTAGTGATGCCCTTTGGGCTCACTAATGCTCCTTCCGTCTTCCAGTCCTTCATGAATGACATTTTCAGGGATTTTGTGGACAAATTTCTGATTGTTTATTTGGATGATATCTTGATTTTTTCTAATGACTGGGACTCTCATGTGAAACATGTTCGAACTGTATTCCAGATTTTGAGAGAGAATGCTCTGTATGTGAAGGGATCAAAGTGTCTTTTTGGCGTACAGAGGATCTCATTTCTGGGATTCATTTTGTCCCCATCTGTTATTGAAATGGACCCGGTCAAGGTTCAGGCCATCTGTGATTGGGTCCAACCTACTTCATTAAAGGCTCTTCAGAGATTTTTGGGTTTTGCCAATTTTTATCGTAAATTTATTGGTAATTTCTCGGTTATTGTTAAACCATTAACTGATTTGACCAGAAAGGGTTCTGATGTGGTGAATTGGCCTCCTGAGGCAGTCTCTGCATTTCAGGAACTTAAGCAGAGATTCACTTCTGCTCCTGTTCTACGGCAGCCTGATGTTTCTCTGCCATTTCAGGTGGAGGTTGATGCCTCTGAAATTGGGGCAGGTGCCGTTTTGTCCCAAAAAGATCCAGAGACCTCTAAAAGTAACCCTTGTGCCTTTTTCTCTCGAAAATTTTCTCCTACTGAACGTAATTATGACGTGGGTAATCGGGAGTTATTGGCCATGAAGTGGGCTTTTGAAGAGTGGAGACATTGGTTGGAGGGAGCCAAACATCAGGTGGTGGTCCTTACGTACCATAAGAATCTGGTCTATCTGGAATCTGCCAAGCGACTCAATCCTAGACAGGCCAGGTGGGCCTTGTTTTTCACACGTTTTAATTTTGTGGTTTCCTTTCTTCCTGGCACTAAGAATGTTAAGGCGGATGCCCTCTCGAAGAGTTTCCTTGCGGACTCTCCTGAGTTATCTGATCCTTCTGTTATTTTGAAAGAGGGTGTAGTTCTTTCCGCCATCTCGCCCAATTTGAGACTTGCTCTGGAGGGGTGTCAGGAGGATAGGCCCGAGCGCTGCCCTGTTGGAAAATTGTTTGTCCCGGACCAATGGAAAAAGAGTGTGATGTCTGAGATTCATTGTTCCGCATTGGCTGGGCATCCCGGAATTTTTGGTACCAGAGACTTGGTTAGTCGGTCCTTTTGGTGGCCTACCTTGTCTCGTGATGTCAGGGAATTTGTGCAGTCCTGCGGGACTTGCTCTCGCTCCAAGCCTTGCTCTCGCTCTAGTGGTTTGTTGATGCCATTGCCTGTGCCCAAGAGACCATGGACCCATATCTCTATGGATTTCATTTCCGATCTTCCTGTTTCTCAGAGAATGACCACCATCTGGGTAATTTGTGATAGGTTTTCCAAAATGATACATCTTGTGCCATTACCTAAGTTGCCTTCCTCCTCTGAATTGGTGCCGTTGTTCCTTCAGCACGTGGTTCGTTTACACGGCATTCCTGAGAACATTGTTTCTGACAGAGGAGTCCAGTTTGTTTCCAGATTTTGGAGGACTTTTTGTTCTAAACTGGGTGTTCAATTGTCTTTCTCCTCGGCATTTCATCCTCAGACCAATGGTCAAACTGAGAGAACAAACCAGACATTGGAGACTTATCTAAGATGCTTTGTGTCTGCTGATCAGGATGACTGGGTCTCTTTTTTGCCTTTGGCTGAGTTTGCTCTTAATAATAGGGCTAGCTCTGCCACTTTGATGTCTCCGTTTTTCTGTAATTCTGGGTTTCACCCTCGATTTTCTTCAGGACAGACGGAGGCTTCTGTCTGTCCAGGTGTTGACTCTGTTGTGGAGCGTATGCAACAGATTTGGGACCAGGTAGTGGAGAGGTTGTCCCTCTCTCAGGAGAAGGCCCAGCGGTTTGCTAACCGGCATAGGACTGATGGTCCTCGGTTTAAAGTGGGGGACTTGGTCTGGTTGTCCTCAAAGAATATTCCTATGAGAGTAGCATCTCCTAAATTTAAGCCTAGGTTCATTGGACCTTATAAATCATGGAGATTATTAATCCTGTTTCTTTTCGTTTGCTTCTTCCAGGGACATTTAAGATCCATAACGTGTTCCACAAGTCCTTGTTGAAGAGGTTTGTTGAGCCAGTGGTTCCTGCTGCTGTGCCTCCTGACCCTGTTTTGGTTGAGGGCAATCTGGAGTATGTGGTTGAGAAAATATTGGATTCTCGTTTTTCTAGACGGAAACTCCAGTATTTGGTTAAATGGAGAGGTTATGGTCAGGAAGACGATTCTTGGGTGTTTGCTTCGGACATCCATGCTAGGAGACTTATCCGTGCATATCATAGAACTCATCCTGACTGACCTGGTTGCTCAAATGAGGGTTCAGTGACCCCTCCTCAAGGGGGGGTACTGTTGTGAATGGGTTTGAGATGAGTTCTGAACAGAGGCTCCCTCTGGCGGTTACAAGCGGTGCTAGTGAGATTGTGGGGACTGGGAATCAGGTGTTATTGACTGGTCTTATATAAGGGAGTCATTTTCCCATCAGGGTTGCCGGTGATCAATTGTTCTGGTCTGAATCCTTCATTCCAGTTTCCCTTGTAGCCTGCTGTGTCTTGTCTGCATCTCCTGCTTACAGATAAGACTTTTGCTTCTTTTGTGTTTATTCTATATTTTTGCATTTTGTCCTGCACTTCTTTGGGGGCCTTCAGGGTCCCCTCCGGGGGCTTCTGCCCTCTCAGTTTAGTTCAGCCACTGAGTTTTGTTCTTTTGCTTTTTCCAGTTTTTTCAGTGGCTGCTGTTTTGATTTTGTTACACCAGAGAACTAATTTAGGTGGTAGAGGTCGTGTGATCTCAGGTGATTTTGAAATTAGTAGAGTTGGTGCTTTTCAGGGTTTTCTGGGATTGCAGTAAGTACCCTTCCTATCCTTTTCTATTTAGATAGTTTGGGCCCCAGCGTTTGCTCATACTATTTTCTTTCTGTGTCAGTATTTCCTCTTGTCTAACCGCCATTACATGTTTGGGGGCTTTCTGTTATCTTTGGGGTTCTGCTCCGGGGCAGATAGCTTTCCTATTTCTATCTTTAGGTGTAGTTAGTTTCTCAGGCTGTGACGAGGCGTCTAGGACCAACGTAGGAACGCTCCACGGCTGCCTCTAGTTGTGGTGGTTAGTCAGGGTACTGCAATCTCATAGATTCCAACTGCTCTGGTGTATTGCCTTTTTTACCTGCACTCCTCAGCTACCGAAACATAACAAGAATCAATGCCCAGTAGGGGAATAGACTTCCGCAGGGGTATCATGGGAAACCCACAACTTTTGGCAAAGTCAAAATCCATCAGGTTAATAGCTGCTCCTGAATCACCAAAACCTGAGCAGAAAATGTGGACAGTGAGCAAATCAGGGTAACAGTCAACAGAAATTTGACTACCCAAGACAACTGAGCATGCAAAACGTCTTCCCCGCTTAGGGCAGACAGAGATAGCATGGGAAGCATCACCACAGTAGAAACATAACCCACTGCGCTTACGAAACTCATGACGCTGAGTCCCAGAAGTCACTCCATCACACTGCATGGGCTCAGGAGCTGACTCACAAGGCAACACTATCTCACGCATATCTCTGCACTCACGCAAATGTCTGTCAATTTGAATAGCCAAAGACATAGAATCATTGAGACCAGAGGGAACAGGAAATCCCACCATAACGTCCTTTACTTTTTCTGACAGACCCTTTCGAAAAAGGGCTGCCAAAGCATGATCATTCCATTTGGTCAGGACTGCCCACTTTCGAAATTTCTGACAGTACAACTCAGCGTCTTCAAGACCCTGATTTAATGCCAACAAGGTCTTTTCAGCTTGATCAGTGACATTAGGTTCATCGTACAATAACCCCAGAGCCTGAAAAAATACATCAATATCATCCAAAACAGGATCCCCAGGTGTCAGGGAAAAAGCCCAATCCTGAGGGTCGCCGCACAGCAGCGAGATGACAATTGGAACCTGCTGTGCCGCGTTCCCTGAGGACTTAGGCCTTAAGGCAAAAAACAACTTACAGTTATTTTTGAAATTCAGAAATTTAGATCGATCCCCCAAAAACAAATCTGGCATGGGGATCCTAGGTTCCACAACTGGCAACCCAGCAAGATAGGTAGCAATACTCCGAACCTCAGTGGCAAGCTGATCCACACGGCCAGACAACTGTGCAAACTCCACTGAGAGAAAAAAAAAATTCCTCCTCAGCACCCAGAGAAAAAGAGGGAAAAAATGCAACAAACAGAAAAAAATTTTTTCTGACAACTCCCTTTTTTCTTTTTCCTTTATCACTATTTTTCCATTCTGCTGAGTACCATATAATTTTCAGTTTGGCCGGTTATACTGTTATGTTTCGGTAACTGAGGAGAAATGGCAAAAAATAGCAAAAGCGGTAATACACCAGAGAGGCTGGAACCTATTGGATTGCAGTAACCTGAACTAACCACACAACTAGAGGTAGCCGTGGAGCGTTCCTACATTGATCCTAGACGCCTCGTCACAGCCTGAGAGATAACTACACCTAAAGGCAGAAAGATGAAAGCTATCTGCCCCGGAGCAGTTCCCCAAAGAAAATAGGAAGCCCCCAAACATGTAATAGCGGTTAGACAAGAAGAAAGCACGGACACAGACAGAAAATAGAATGAGCAAACGCTGGGGCCCAATCTGTCTAGACAGAAAAGTACAGGAAAGAATTCTGACTGCAATCCAACAAAAACCCTAACAAAAATACCAACACTTCTGATTGCCAAAAAACCTGAGATCACACAACCTCTTTCACCTAAATCAGATCTCTGGTGTAACAAAACGCTATTCAGAAAATTAAAAGTAACAAAAGAGCAAAGCAAAAGTGCAGACACAAATGGAGCACAATTGCAGCGCCAGACCCCCAAAAGGGGACAGGCTGCAGTCCACTGCAGGCAGCAAACCAGCAGAAAAAATCAAACAGAGAAAACAAAACAGCAAACACTTATCTGAAGGAGAGCAGGAAACTAGCAGTGCTTCAAGCAAGACCAGAAGAACAATTGATAACCGGCAAGGCTGCTGAGAAATCAGGCCAATATATCCTACCATTCAGCGCCAGCTGATGGCCATTCATTAATCAGTTCATTACCCTCAGCAACCACCAGAGGGAGCCCCAGCTCAGAAGCCGCCTCCAGCATATTCACAACATACTGTCTTTTAATTACTGCGATAGGTTCACACAGATCAAACAGCAGCAATAGGAAATTTCCCTGCTGTTGCCGGTTACTAACCAGCAGATTGCGGTGGGGGGGGGACTTTGTATGCGCCCCAACATATTTTTTCAGGCACAGGTGGCAAAAGACCGGGGGATGGAGCAGGAGGACACGGGAGATGGCGGAGGTGCCAGGGTTGCTTGGGGATATCATTTCTCTCTCCTCTGACATGTAAATCATATTAGAAGACAGAGAAATGATTTTAATAGTGGACACAGTTTTTTTTTTTACTTGATCGCCTTTATTCATGTATTCTGATCGAGGACCGGAAAATCCAGCTCTGATCATGTTCACCAGATTCTCAGCAACCCTTGGTCGTGACCCCAGAGATTTTTGGACTCTGGAGGGCACTACACCCTTATTCCTGATCACCATTTTAAAAACAGCGTTGAGGGAATAAGGCCCCTTAGCGGCCACCGTTTCAATGCACATCAAAAGTCGTTAAGAGGTTAACCGATGAGGATATACAATAAATGCTATGACACAATGCAGGACTAGGAGTACTTAATTCCCTGAAGCACAATTAACATGATAAAAATCAACTGAGGTCACAAAGAAGAAGATAAATAACAGCTTGTTAAAATTGGTGCTTATAAACCTTTGTTGTGCAGTAGCCTAATCATAGAATTTTATTACATTTATTTTATTATTTATATGTATACACACCTAGATATAGAGGTGATTTACTTTGTGGTTTAATTAATAATCTAACCAAATATTATATTTTGGTAAGAATGCTAGATTGGTCAGGTTGAATGTATTCTTACAATAGTTCTTTTTGATATGAGATCATATAAGGCAGATCAGAATATAGAAAGACCTCTAGACAACCATTCTTCTGTCCATGAGTTCCACTTCCAAGGATTTCTTATTTCCACTTACCAGCAAGCATTCTTTTTCTTGGCCATTTTGCTAATCTACATCTTCATTCTCCTTGGAAATGCATTAATTGCAATATTGGTTTGCATAAGCCATCAGTTACAAAATCCCATGTACATATTCCTTGGCAACTTCTCTTTCACTGAGATATGCTACACAACAGTTATCATTCCTCAGACTCTTGTACATATTTTATCTGCAAATAAAACAATATCTCACACTAAGTGTCTGCTGCAGCTCTACTTTTGCAGTTCGTTTGGCAGCACTGAATGTCTACTTCTCTCCACTATGGCATATGATCGATACTTGGCCATATGTCATCCTCTGCACTACTCTACTGTCATGAGGAGCTCTTTATGTACCTGTCTGTCACTGCTATGCTGGTTGACTGGCCTTTTGGGCTCATTATTGCCTTTACTTATGGTCTCCAAGTTAGTATTTTGTGGACCCAGTGAAATCAACCATTTTTTCTGTGAGTCCTTGAAGCTTTTTGAACTGTCTTGCACAGACACCTCGACCAGTAGACTATTATTGTTTTTCTTCGCCTCAACTATAGTGCTGGGTTCTTCTGCCATGATTGTATTATCCTACACTGCTATTATAGTTACAATTCTGAAATTTTCTTCTACAATCGCCAAACAAAAGGCATTTTCCACGTGTGCCGCCCATCTTCTGGTTGTGTTACTTTTCTATGGAACATTAATTTTCATGTATATTGCCCCACCAGCCATTGAAAGCAATGAAATATATAAAGGTTTATCTCTCTTATATACTGTTTTTACACCTATGCTAAACCCTATTATATACAGTTTACGAAATAGTGACATTCACAGAATATTGGGTCTAAAAATGGTTAAAGTAAAATTGTCCTTACCTGGCAAATTATTCAGCAGAAAACAGCTAACCAGTAATATTCAAAAGGAAAGTGGCCCATGCACCATTTCAATGAGAGAAGTAAAACAAGAAGCAATCTTGACAAGTGACTTGAGGTTTAAAGAGATGGAATTATCCACATTCTTAATTGTAAAAAAGAAATGATTGGGTAACTGAAATAAGGCTCAACCATATAGCTGCTCAAAGACACAATGATTATTGATCCAGATGGTTTTACGATTAATAACAATAGTTATTACACATTCAATACAAAACTTAATTGATCCTAAATCTGCTCTATCACTTGGGACAATTATTAAATGGTAAACATTACACTTCTAGGATTCTTTTACTATTTTAGGATTCTTTTACTATTGCTTAGAAAAGACAAAGATTTCACAATGTCCCAGTAAGTCATCAAATAAAAAAATATATCTATGCTTACAATGATGATTTATTAAAGGGAATGTTTCACCAGAAAATGACTTCTTGTTTAAAGGTAACCTGTCACCAGATTTTAACTATATAAACTAAATCCACAACCCATAAGTCTTCAGCTGTGAGACTGTGACATCACCTAGTGTGATTAGTGGATCTATATTGTCACCTGTTTAGAGAGGTGTTAATAGTCATAGTACCAGAATGAGCCTGCTGAAAAATCCTCCTTAAAAAGACAGAGAGGTAGAGTCAGTGGCCAGTCTGAAAATTGCAAGACTACCAATTTTGTTTTTTGATATAGATCATGAAATTGAAAAAATCTTTGGCAAAACTTTTGACCAAAAAGTTAAACTGAGCGTAGGACAACTTTCTTCAGAAAGAGCTGCTTATTAAGGTACACAGATATATATTCATTACCATTAAGGTGACACTGACAACATAAATCCAAAAGCAAGTTTAAGGCTATGTGCACACGTTGCGGAATTGCCATGGAAATTTCCGCGGCAATTCCGCACCTCCCTGCCTCGGGAAATCCGCATATTATAGGTATGCGTATTCCCGCTAAAAACTAGCGTTTTGCAAGCGTAATTAGCTTGCAGAATGCTAGCGTTTTACAAGCAATCTGACAGGTTGGTCACACGAGTCAAACAAGTGTTTGACAAGTGTGACCAACTTTTTACTATTGATGCCGCCTATGTCGCATCAATAGTAAAAAGATCTAATGTAAAAATAATAAAAAAATAATAAATAATGATATTCTCACCTTCCGGCGGCCCCCGCAGCTTTCCCGCCTCTCAGCGATGCTCCCGGCCAATCCTGTTCCCAGGAGTCCATTGCGACAATCACCCCGATGACGTAGCCTCACGCGAGACCGCTACATCATCTGGGTGATCTCGCAAAGGACTCCTGGGAACGGGAGAGGCTGGAAAGCTGCGGGGGCCGCCGGAAGGTCATTATTTTTTATTTTAATTATTGTTTTTACATGGATATGGTACCCAGGGCCTGGAAGAGAGTCTCCTATACTCCAGACCCTGGGTACCATCCGCACATGAACCGCTTACTTTGCGCATGGTGGGCACAGCCACATGCGGAAAGTAATTGGTTCAATGCATTCCTATGGCGGCGGAATCGCTGCGGTTCCGCAAAAAAGAATGAGCATGCTGCGGATTCTCCCGCGATGCGATTCCGCCGCGGAAAAACCCGCAGCATGTGCACAGCATTGCAGAATCTCATAGGTCATAATGAGTTGTATTGTGTATGCGGTTTTGCCGGGGTTTCGCGGCGTTTCCGCCGCGAAAAACCGCGGCAAAACCGCTAGGAATCCGCAACGTGTGCACATAGCCTAAAGTTCAATGAGAATTCCAAATGGCTACAGAGCTATATGTTTACGGTTATTAATCCTGTGTTACGATAGGTGTACTATTTTGATATTACAGGTTTAAAAAGTTCTGAAATGATTCGTCTTGGCATGATTTTTTTGCCTAACAAAATCCTGCTTTTAATAGGGGTGCACAGACGTTTTATATTCACTGTATCTACCAGTACTACTGGATATACTGTACTGTTCTAAACCTGGGCTACATGTAGTGTCCTGCTTTCTACCTGACAAAATGTACTTTACTGACCTCTAACTGTACTATACTGCATTAACTGGAATCCTCTCTACCTGTACTACATACACTGGTTCACTTTCAATAGATGCAAACTAGGCCATTGCTATAGGGTCATAGTTGGTTTGTAGCTGCACAGTTCACTGAACTAAGCCCCCCATGCAGTGGGAAGGAGAGGAACCACGTATAGAACTGACAAAATCAGTACAAACTGTTAGCTGCAACTTTATCGGTGACGAAAATGTATTATTTTGTTTCATAGAACAGATAAGGAGTTTTGGAGCATGGGTGTAATACACAGTATCATAAAATTATTGCTGGCATAGGAAGAATGTGTATAAATTACACTAGGGAATAATTTTTAACATAATTTTTGTTGTGTTCTATTTTTGTGCTGACTTAGACTAAAATAGGCATGATGATTTCAAAACTGCGGTTAGTTTTCTTCTATCACGTCAGGTTTAACCCCTTATTGACAGAGCCAATTTTGTACTTAATGACGAAGCCAATTTTTACAATTCTGGCCACTATCACTTTATGAGGTTATAGCTCTGGAATGCTTCAACAGATCTTACTGATTCTGAGAATTTTTTTTCGTGATATATTGTACTTCATGTTAGTGGTAAAATTTCTTCTATATGACTTGCGTTTATTTATGAAAAAAACAGAAATTTGTCAAAAAAAATTTAAATTTTGCAATTTTCAAACTTTAATTTTTGTGCCCTTAAATCAGAGATCCATATCGCACAAAATAGTTAATAAATATCATTTCCCACATGTCTACTTTACATCAGCTCATTTTGGAAACATATTTTTTTTGTTAGGACGTTATAAGGGTTAAAAGTTGACCAGCTATTTTTCATTTATCCATCAAAATTTACAAAACCATTTTTTTAGGGACCAACTCACATCTGAAGTGAGTTTGGGGGGTCAATATAACAGAAAATACCCAAAAGTGACACCATTCTAAAAACTGCACCCCTCAAGGTGCTCAAAACACATTCAAGAAGTTGATTAACCCTTCAGGTGCTTCACAAGAACTAAAGCAATGTGGAAGGAAAAATTTAACATTTTACTTTTTTTCACAAAAAATTTAATTTAGACCCAAACTTTTTTATTTTCACAAGGGTAACAAGAGAAAAATGATGACAAAATGTGTTGTGCAATTTCTCCTGAGTACACCGATACCCCGTATATGAGGGAAAACCACTATTTGGGTGCATGACATAGCTCAGAAGGGAGCATCGTTTGACTTCTTGAACGCAAAATTGGCTAGAATCAATGATGGGTGCCATGTCGCGTTTGGAGACCCGTTGATTTACTTAAACAGTGGAAACCCCCAATTCTAACTTCTATCTCCAAACCTAACACAGCCCTACTCCTGACCATAATCCCAACCCTAACCCTAACTTCAACAACCCAACCGTAACCCCAACACAACCGTATCCCCAGCACAACTCTAACCCCAACACCACAACCGTAATTCCCACACCACAACAGTAACCCCCACACCACAACCATAACCCCACCACAACCCTAACACTAGCCCCAGCCCTAACCCTAGCTCTAACCCCAACCCTAACCATAGCCCCAACACTAACCCTAGTCTTCAATCTCAAACCTTAACCCTAGCCCCAACCCTAACCCTAGCTCTAACCACAACCTTAGCCCTAACCCTAACCCTAGCCACCACACTAACCCTAGCCCCAACTCTAGCTCTAACTTAATGATTAAGCCAATTTTTACAATTCTGACCACTGTCTCTTTATGAGGTTATAGCTCTGAAACACTTAAACGGATCCCACTGATTCTGAGAATGTTTTCTCATGAGATAGTGGTAAAATTTCTTCTATATGACTTGCGCTAATTTATGAAAAAAAAATGGAAGTTTGGCAAAAATTTTAAAATTTTGCAATTTTCAACCTTTTAATTTTTGTGCCCTTAAATCAGAGAGTCATATCGCACAAAATAGTTAATATATAACATTTTCCATATGTCTACTTTACATCAGCTCAATTTTGGAAACATAATTTTTTTTTTGTTGGGACGTTATAAGGGTTAAAATTTTACCAGCGATTTCAAATTTATCCATCAAAATTTACAAAACTAATTTTTTAGAGACCACCTCACATCTGAAGTGAGTTTGGGGGGTCAATATGACAGAAAATACTCAAAAGTAACACCATTCTAAAAACTACACCCCTCAAGGTGCTTAAAAACCACATTCAAGAAGTTGATTAACCCTTTAGGTGCTTGACGAGAACCATAGCAATGTGGAAGGAAAAAAAGCACAGTTTGACTTTTTGAACCCAAAATTGGCTGGAATCAATGGTGGGTGCCATGTTGCGTTTGGTGACCCCCTGATGTACCTAAATAGTGGAAACCCCCCAATTCTAACTCCAACAATAACACAGCCCTAACCCTGACCATAATCCTAATCCTAACCACAACCCTAACTACAAACTCCAACTCCACTCTAACCCCAACACCACAACCGTAACCCAACACAACCATATCCCAAGCACAGCTCTAACCTCAACATAACCCTAACCTCCACACCACAACTGTAATCCCCACACCACAACCGTAACCCCAACACAACCCTAACTCTAGCCCCAACCCTAACCCTCGCTCTAACCCCAACCCTAGCCCTTGTCCCCAACCCCAAACCTAGCCCCAACCCTAACCCTAGCTGTCACCCTAACCCTAGCCCCAGCCCCAACTCTAACCCTAATTTTTATTTTATTATTTTTAGCTAATTAAGGGGGTGACAAAGGGGTCTTATTTGCTGTTTTTTTATTTTGATCGTTGTGATAGGGTTTATCACAGTGATGAAAATGAACCAACAGGAAAATTTCCTATTGTTGCCAGGTGCCGGCCATTTTCTTCCCGGGAGAAGATGCCGAAGGTTAGGGGGACAGAGTCAGAGGGTCCAGGGACACCGGAGGTACCTGGTGGGGCTCGGGGGACCCGATTTCTCTCTCCTCTGATATGCTAGATCATATCAGAGGAGAGAGAAATAAATGGGAAATCTGACTTTTTTTGCGGTTGCTGTTATTCGGTGAATAACGGCTATCGCAACACAGGGAATGGTAAACACCAGCCCGAATTATGCTCTCCAGGGTCTGAGATACCCCAGTAGCCAAGCCCCTGGAGGTTTTCCTACGCTGGGGGGGCGCTTTACCCTTATTTTTCAGCACCGTTTCAGCGCCGTTAAAAAGCGGTGCTAAGGAATAAATACCCTTAACTGCCGCCGTTAAAAGGTGTATCGGCAGTCATTAAGGAGTTAATCTCTAGAGCGTATCTCAATGTGATTAAGCTGGATCGAGTGTAGCACTAGCCCTCTCCTATTAGCTGAGAGTGAACTGCCTTTGAGTGGGGAGAGGTGGAGGACGACCTTGGTGACTGGCAACAGGTAGTTATTTATCTAGGCTTTTTAGTTTCTCTTGAGATAGTGTGAAGAGAGGGTGTGTGCCGCTCTATATAATGAAACGTATTCCGAAAGTCTGTATGAAAAAGACTAGCAGAATTTATTTTTATGTACATACTTATTTCCTTTCTTTCAGATCTTCTCTGTCTCTGCTGTTTCTCATCGTAAGTGCCTAGACAGCCTTGATTCCTTGTGTTATATCTGTTGGAAGTTTCACCATTCCCAGTTAAGGGCGAACATCAGCACATTAAGGCATCTACCTATTTTGCATATTTCAAAGTAAAATGTGGTGCTTAAGATACATCTTGAGCCCCTCACAAGATGTGCAAGTAGTGTGTCGAGAGTTTACGGATGTACACGAAAAGAACACAGGATAAGATGTCATTTGGTCTACCTATGGTTTGGCGAGAGCCAAGAGATGATTCCAGTTACTGTTACTTTTGTAAAGTGAAAACTTCTGAATTTCACAAGAAAAATTGATGTAAAATAGAGTATCATAGTCTACCATTAGCTATACATCCAGTGCCTCATTGAGCTGAAATCCCAGTTTTCCTAGAGCTACCCTCTTTTCAAGAACAGCATTATGGTGAAGAACAAAGTGACAGCAATGATGATGACTTTGAAACTGAAAATGTCAGATCATAAGGGATTTATCCAGGATGAGTTCAATGATTCGATACGAGATTTGGGACTATGAAAAAAGGTTTCAGAACTCCCTACATCAAGACTGCATGAAAAAGGAGCAAAAGTATATTACTTTTGATGAAGAGAAAGTGCATTTCTGCAATACTTTAAAAGTAACACAGTGGCTTTGTGTATTGCCATAACATAACTGGTTTAATTATGGAATTGGGAATTCCAATCTACTGTATACACACGTGTCAAAATTGTTGGTACCTCTCGTTTAATGACTCATTTCATGAGTTTTATCTTTATTTAAATTCTGTGGAAGCATGGTTGAAAAGCAATGTCTGACTTTCATTTGTTCATTTTCATAGATTTTAGATTTATTATTGCTTTTATCAGATTCAAGTTATTTCTGTTACCACTGTCAGTTTTTCTGTCATTAAATGAGGGGTACCAACAATTTTGGACCATGTGTATAACTCAAATGAATGGCGAATTTTCATCAATACTCGAAGCAAAGATTAAAGTGTGTTCTTCTCCACAATAGAAATTTATTTGGTGCAGTGCCAATTGGCTATGCAGCTTCTCTTTGTGAAGAATACATAGACATAAAGAGAGTCATTGAGTTGTTGCAATATCACAGACATAATTGGTTCACCTGTGTTGACCTTAAAATGGTATGCTTACTTCTTGGTCAATCAAGCGGATACACCAAGTATCCTTATTTTCTGTGCATGTGGGTCAGCAGATCTTATGATAAGCATTGAGTGGAGAGGAATTGGCCTCCAAGATCTGACCTCAAACCTGGTGATCTAAACATTCTACTTACACTACTTGTTGACAGAAAAAACATATTCCCAAATCTACTCATGAAACTGGGTCCCATGAATCAATTGCTTAAAGCTTTGTCAACTGAAGGAGACTGTTTCAAGTAGCTCATTTTGGCATTTCCTAGCTTGTCATTTGAAAAAATAAAAGTCGGTTTGTTTGCTGGTCCATAGATTTGGTAGCTACTTAGAGATGAACATTTAATTGGGACAATGTCACAACTCTAAAAGAGTGCTTAGTTATCATTCATTCAAAAA